>JAUIMM010000065.1:23392500-23640000 GCA_031769625.1 Taudactylus pleione | reverse complement strand
AATTCAGTCTAATCTGATACTTTAAAGGGGTCCTGTATGCACAGTACTGTCAAGTATACACAGCAGCTCGAAAAGAGAGGCATCAAATATATCACCATGAAATGAAAATAGGAGGCTAAGTCATACCGAAATAATCCAACACATATTAATACATTTTACAAGTAATGCACATTCATGTAATAAAGGAGAAACAGTTTATCTGGTAAAACTGCTAATCAAGAAGTCCACCTGGTTTTTTATGTCTGGGGTATAGGAAGAGATGTGAATCAAATGCTGTCCCTTCAGTAGTAGAACATCAATCCCCAGATGAAGTCTTATTAACAATAATTGTTAAGACAAAATGCATTTGGGACTTTAATACAACCTAAGCTTCTATTGCTAAAGGGACTGCATTTGATTCACATCTCGTCCATTACTTTGGACTAAGGACTACGGGGTAGATGTACTAAGTCTTGGAGAGCGATAAAGTTGAGAGAGATAAAGTACCAGCCAATCAGCTATTATTTGTCATTTTTCAAACTTTTTACTAAGCAGTGTTAGGAGACAGAGTGAAAAGTGATAAGGTGCCAGCCAATGAGCTCCTAACTGCCATCTCACAGGCTGTGTTTGAAAAATGACAGTTGGGAGCTGATTGGCTGGCACCTTGTCACTTTTCACTCTGTCTCCTAACACTGCTTAGTAAATAGACCCCACAGTTTGTAACAAGACAGTGAGGAGCTGATTGGTTGGTACTTTATCTCACTCCACTTTATCTCTCTCTAAGGCTTAGTACATCTGCCCCTTTATGTGATCAACAGTTATGCAACATGACACGTCTGACATTTATAAACATTGTTAATAGTAAATACATGCATTATACATTGAGGTTATGCTAATTGATACACGTTAGCACAACAGTGAGGGAAGAATGTACTAAAGGGAAAATGCAGCCACAATTCCCAAATGTGCCAAGATCTTATCGGAAGAGCTATCCTTTGCAATTTTAATTGCAATTCTTGTTACATACCAGTGTTATTAACGCCGGCATGTACCTGATAAGTGGTGGGATGTACAGTTTCCAAAATGTAATGTTTAGAATATCCCGGGAATCCTTCTGCACATGCGTTATAGGACGCATGTGCCGTGGGGGATGCTGGGAGGGATCCATTTGGATCTTTCTCTGTGCAAAATATGAAAAGAAGCCTATAGGCCTCTATTAGGCAACACCATCTACAGATGGCATTGCCCACTGGGTCCAAGCTCCGGTAAGTACAGCATTTAGAGCTTGGTACATATAGGAAATGTGGCCACAACTTTTTAAGATTTTTGCCCGCATTTTCCCTTTAGTACATATACTGTACATCCCACCCCGAGTCTTGATTTTTAGCTCCAATCCTATAAAAAGATGCCAAAACATGACATTGTTCCCCAATTATATATAGTAATTTGAATTACCCAAATACAGGGAGCAGAACAATAACAGTGCAATGGGGCACAGTAAGCAATTTTTGTTCAGTATTCTTTGTGCCAATTATAAACTTCCCCTTGAACTGCAATAGTGAGTGTGTGGTTGATTTTACAGTTGGTCACTGCAGTGGGCTGCATAAAGATTGAGAATTCCTGCACCAGCGGCAAAACAATGTCCTGTTCCACAAATGCTAAAGTTTTTTCAAAATACTGAATATAAGAAAAAAACAATATAACAAAAAGAAAACAATAAAACTTTCTCCTTTACTACACTGTAACACAGTTTTAACACAACACATTAGGGCTTTTTTCACTAGAGACTACTAAATTATTTGGACGGTAAAATAGTGCTGATTGCTGTGGTCATGTGTTGTCTCATTTGATGAAATAGCTGCAATCCAAAGCACTTGCCTCTCCCTTGAGACCATGATAATTGATCCCTTGCTCTGTTTCTGACTCGTCAACAATATTCTGTACAGTGAAACAGCTTATCTCTTTGCAAGGGACAACCCCACATAGGAACCAACTGAATGCTATTCAGTAATGCATTTAGTTTGGAAAAAAAAACTGATTGCTCTATCACTGAAGTGGATTTATGAAATCTGACAATGACACAGTGTAAAATACGTAATGAATATGTAACCGCTACTATTTCAAATTATTTTGCTTACATTGATGCATACCTGGTATAAATTTCAACTATAGATATATAGATAAACCAGATAGGAACTATGAATAACAATTTTAAATGTATATTTCCCAGTACACATTGTAAAGCTCATATTTATCTATTTATGTAATAGAATTTAGGACAAATAAATTGAAAGTGTTTTAACACCCTAATCTAATCTGAATGTAGTCAGTATAATGTATAAAGTTAATTATACTAATATGTAACCAAGGCTGAAATGAAGGCGGTGCAGGTGGTGCCGCCGCATAGGTTGGAATCCATTATGTTCACCCCCAGCCGCAACCTGCCCGTTCCTGAAGTGTGTGTAGAGACCTGTACTCTGCACAGATGCTCGCAGTACATGATTTACCTGGTGATGGAGGACTCTGGCCTTCATCCACCCCCTGGGCAAGACTTTATGAAGGTAATAGTATGCGCTCAGTCGGGGGGGGTGGAGGCGGCGGTAGTACGGCACAGGGCACACTGCCGCCCTGATATAGTGCTGACTGAGTCTGTAACAATTGAAAAGTTTTTGTTTTTTTTGCTTAAGTTAATTAGTTAGAGCAAGTAAACATTGGTGATGTCTATATACATATATATATATATCATTTTAGGATTATGGTAAACTCAAAGTCCATATGGAAAGAGTATCAGGATTATCAAATTGAAATTGAATAATTATACTATAAGATGTACATAGCAATACTAGTGGCACAATAGGTAAGGCTTGTGGAATCACAATAGGATTGAAATCATGACTATTAATAGAATAATAATAATCATAAAACATATATATATATCTAGCTTATAGTATCTTTGAGTTATCTTGCTCAGTCAAGCCTGCAGTATAATTTGGGGCTTGACCGAGAACAGAGAAGGGCAACGTGACTTTTCAAAAATTGAACCAGTGTTTTTCAGTGTTCATTGTCTTTTTGATAAACCCTGCTAACCAGAAAGCCAATCAGAACCACACAAGTATAAAAGGAGCTTGTACTTCACAGCATTATTAGATGAGGACTGCGGAATGATATCACCGACAAAAAGGATATATGATCATAGAGGCCTGTTTAATGGGTGATATGCATGATCACTGGGGAAAGAGCTAATCTACCATCGACCTGTGGTTGATTGCCACTTGGGAATATTGGTCTTTACAGCTGAGTGACAGTCACTTTTTCTAGAACTAACATAAATAGTAATGGAAAAATCAAGCACACAAGCACACAATTTGATAAATAGGATTTTAAAATGTGTTTTAGTTCTTCTCAGATTTTAAGAAAAAAAGCAAATGATTATTTTCCAGACTTTACAGATTTGTGAATAGCTGCCCTGATTTGTAGACAGACAGACAGACAGACAGACAGACAGACAGACAGACAGACAGACAGATAGATAGATAGATAGATAGATAGATAGATAGATAGATAGATAGATAGATAGATAGATAGATAAATAGATAGATAGAGATAAAACCATTATGTATATTATTGTGTAGGCAGACATGTATATAGTGGCACAGATAGAAAAGGTAAAAAAATCCTTCAGGGATCAGACTTATAACTAATTCATCTCACAATAGTTACTTATTGATTTAGCTCCCAATTTATGCCCCACCGTCCTATCTAATAGCAAAGGGGCTACGTGGTCTCATAGTTTCTGCTGAAAGTACTCTACAGAATTTAATAGGTTAAAAGAAGATCCACATGGAATTCATGATTTCGAAGTAGTTCATCACACACTGTGTACTTATTGATTTCAGTCCCTATGTATGCCCCTGAAGCCTCTCTAATAACAAAGAGTCTGGGAAGTTCAATAGCTTTCAGTCAGGTCTTTTTGACAAGTCATTTTAAGAAGCAAAGTGTGCAGGGTATTGTTGTATATTAAATATGTGACATCAAATATATATATATATATATAGGAAGCTACAGGCAAACAAAGAGAAATGCAGGGCTTTAATTCACTCGGAAACAAGCACAAAATATTTTTCTTATTTAATATAATTTTTATTTACAGATGGAGCGCCAAGTACTGTCACAACTAAAATAAGGGTCTAACAGGCCTCAGGCTACATACTGTTCAGTGGCGCATGCAGGGGGGGTTCCTATGGACACTGCGCACACTCACCAATGGACCGAAAACTCCTTCCACACGGGCTGATGGAAATGATCCCCTCTATTATTACGGCTATTGCAGATAGGGCCAAGGAAGCTTCCGTCTGCACTCAGTGGGTTTCTGAACCCTCCCCTTCTACTTGCTGCTGCACGAGAGCCCTCTACTGTGTTCAGGGCAGTCTGACAGTCACAGTGGTGAGTTAACTCTTTGAAATCCTCTATAGCAATTGCCGATGTATACTTCTGCTAAAAACCCCTGTAACTGTCTTGCATTTGCCCCTGCTGTGATATAACCAAAAACCTATAAAATCTTAATTATTATAAGTCAAATTCATATTATTGTATTGCTAATCATTGCATAATAAGTTAACATTTCCAATATAATTATATTTTCTTCCTTCCTTTGTACACAGAGATTTTGTTATGCAGACAAATTTATAATTTGGTCAATTGATTTTTTTTTTTAATTAATCTTTTTATTCAAAAGTCTAAGCAATATAAAAGGAGGGAGGCAGGAGGTTAGAAAGCAAAACATGGATGGGGGAAGAGGTACAAGAGAAATAACACATCCAAACAAGAAGCTGTTCAAATAAGCCATTCAGCAGTAGAACAATATATCAGTCACAATAAGTAAGGTACAATCACGTATAAGAAAACCAATGGTGGAAGCAAATAAAAAAAGAGTTACTTACTACAAGCCTAAAGAAATGGGGGGATTGTGAAATGATAGCCAGGGTGACTAAATGGAAGTAAAGGCAGCTGCTCTGTTATCTATTACACTAGAGATATGTTCCATCTGGTAGGTAAACCATATTGCTTCTTTGATGGAGATGAGGGAAACTGTTATTTGTGACTTTGAACGCAAACTGATATTTTACTGCATTGTGCATATGCCAAACATGTACATTTTAATATATAGAATTCATAATCATTTACTTATATGTAAATATTAATAGGAATTTATGTAAGACACCTTTGATTTTAGGTGTTGCAGTCATTACAGGAAAATACACAGATACAGGAATGCCAAGAGGGAGTAGGTACAAAGAACATGGATCCTGGGCCTGTCCAGATGACTAGGTTACCAGAGAGGTGCAGTTACAACTCTAAGATGACTTAACCACACCCTCTTTTATTTGGCGATGCATCATGTAAATATGGCACCAGTATTCTCAACAGGATGTTTTCACACCCCCACACACTTCACCATGTCCCTAGAGCAGTGATTCCCAACCTCGGTCCTCAAGGCACACTAACAGTCCTGGTTTTAGTGATATCCATGATTGTGCACGGATGGTTAATATCAAAATAACTGAGGTACTGATTAAGTCATTTGTGCTCAAGTATGGTTATCCTTAAAACCTGGACTGTTAGCGTGCCTTGAGGACCGTGGTTGGGAACCCCTGCCCTAGAGGCTTGACACAGTACTTGGTCCCAATAGATTTTCCTGCAGCCCAGCACAGGTGCACAGTGGAAGGGACAGTCCAGCAATTCATGAATATAGGACTGAAATACATGTCCTTGCAGTTTTCTGCATTCCTGCAGTGGAATGATTGGGGTTATTCTACACTCTTATGGTATTTTATGATGTGCATTTAATGTCACACCAACTACTCTTACAGAGCTCTCCCTACATCTTATCACAACAGTCACTGAGCTCTCCTGAGCTCTCCAATAAAGGGTTACAGGAAAACATGCAGTGTGACAAAACAATCACCTGTGCTTCTTGATGCAATCACTGTGATCATGGAGTTGTACCATCTTTATAAGCATTTTGTTATTGCACTGTTTGTATTAAATAAAAGAATATTCAAAAATTTCAATGTTCGTTATTTTTTTACACTAAAATGTGATGTGATTGGTCAATCCCCAATGGCTATTTCTGCTTCCTCAGTTGGTTAAATTCTCCATCTTATCATTTATCACTGGTGGGAGTGTTTGAAACCTTCAGAGCATGAATTAAATGGATCTTGCCATCCCAAAGGTTTCAGACACTGATGATTGGCAAGATGGAAAGCTCAGAAATTAAATGTATTCCGTGCTGTGAGGTATATGAAGCTGCTCAGTATGGGTTAAAAGCTACAAAGGTTGAAAACGAGTGCTACACAAAATGGTGTGTTTTCAACCATTGAAGCTGGAAAGCTCAGACAACAAAACAGATAAAAGAATCCCTCCCTTCACTAGTAATGGATTAATCAGGGCAGCACTTGCTCCTTTGAGCAACCACAGTTCTAATTCAGCTGCTCACAATGAGAACTAAAATGGATGGGTTCAGAGTAAGGAAAACTATTTGCTGTCACTGTGGAATAATACTGGGAGACTGTGGACTGGATTGTTCACACTGGGAGAGAACAGTGCCTAAGTGCTGGTGAGAACCATATCTTTTTATTGATGGCAAAAGTGAGCAAGATATCTGACTACAAGAATGCACACTAGCTGTAATATCATTTCTTGCAATTAATCTCATGGGATTAATTGTCCAAAGACAAACTTTCCAATTCTCCATTTTGGATTAGTATTTCCTGCCCAGATTTTCCTAAAATCTTATTCAGGGATCTATTTATTAACATTATTTTTTTACTAAAATAATGTGAAAAGGGGGGTTTTCAACCATTTCACATTATTTTAGTTTCACACACATTTACTAAAGGGCAATGAATTCATAAAATTCTACTCCAAACCCTAATTATCACATATTTTTAGTAAGCAGATCGCATTTCTCATAATGGTAGTGGGAAATGTGATCTGGTTAGAGTTACTTAAAATAAAATGTGAAAAAATACCGGAGGAAGTCCTGTGATAATAATGCCACTTGGAGATGGCGTTTCCACTGCTTCCCTGAATCCTGCACTGCTCTTACAGGCAGAGCAGAACAAAGAGACAGGCCCCAGTGATCAGCTGTGTTGTCTAAACAGATAACAAGCTGATCACTGCAAAAAAAAAATTGTTAAAAAAAAAGAACTGACCTGCATCCAGGGTGATCGGTGCTTCAGTGATGTCCTCTGGGGCTCCGGTCAGCTGGTTTCCTGGCTCCTGCACTGTGACCCTGGTCAACTGCTGCATAGAACAGCTGACCGGGGTCACAGTGCAGACAGGGAGACCAGCTGACTGGAGTACCAGAGAACATCACCGGAGCACTGATCACCGGAGATAAATAAGGGGGGCAGTCGTGGAAGGGGGGTGTCGTGGTCGTGTTGGGTATGGTGTGCCAGTCGGCATGTGCTCGGCACCTTCTCAAGGTATTTTTTGCAAAAAATACAGTGAGAAGATTGCGGAGGGGATTCACAGGGATAGAGCTTTATCTCAAGCTCTGTCCCTGCAAGGGATTTTTTCAAAATTCGCAATGTGAATTTAGATGAAAATATCACACTACAACTGCATTTTAAATGCTGATTGTAGTAAGTAGGGCCCTCAATGAGCAATTTATCACTTGTCCCATTAAACCCAATGCAGGAGATTAATCACTTGAAGTTCATGCGAGGAGATAATTTTTATCTGAAGACATCCATTACCTGTCACAGTGCGGCATAGTGATGGCTTGTGGGTTGGATTCCTGAGCCATGGTGTTGGAAGAGATGAAGACAGAGATCTATGATAATGAGTTATTTCTCTGTGCTGCTATGAGGATCAATGGATTGAATGGTTGGAAATAACCAAAATTAGTCAAGGGGTGGGAATAATTTTCTTTTAATATTGGGTCACTTAGTTTCTGGGTGCAACATATATTATACATTATCATTAATAGGAATTTGTAGCTATCAGGGTGGATTCAGAGTAACATACAAGTCAGCTGCAAATGCATCTTCATTGTGTGCTCAGAATTAAATATGGATCTCCATCTGTAATTCAGTGCTGGCTGCATCTATGTTGCTACACTAACCCTATCCAACCACTTGTGAAAGTAGCTATTAAAAATATCAGTGCGCATTTGCACCAGCCCTATCCTTGATGCAAGAGATTAGACAGATCTCTGAACATTCCGCATTATTGTCAATATGTAGGCACAGGGAAAACTTAGCCTATCTATTAATGTCTCATTGCTACACAATTACACCCTCTCAGCCTCAAGTGGAGATGTGGCTGAGATACTGTACGTACAACTTTGAATCACTTGTAATTCCTCAAAGATGTGTATGCTCAGTTATGGAACAAAAAAATAGCAAGATAAGGCCCTCATTCAGAGCCGTACGCTCTGAGCAGAGCGCACGCTCTGAATGAGGGCCGGCCTCCATGAAAATGGAGCGTCCTCCTGGACGCTCGTATAACTGTGGGTCACCACCCACAGGCTATACGAGCGTGCAGTTTGATGGCCGCGATGGTCTTGACCATCGCGACCATCGAAACTGCGAGCCGGAGCCTGCGGTTGAGGTTTTCAACCGCAAGCTCCGGAGTGATTTTGGCTCTATCAGAGCCAAAATCACTCCCACTGACATCACTAGTGATGTCAGTGGGCCGGCTTCTGACGGGAGGCGTTCCTGTGGGAACGCCCCCGTCAGGGATGCACGCCCCCGGCACGCCCACCAAAGGGGGCGTGCATCAGTCAACATCGACAGCACGCCCCCTTTGAAGAGACACTATGAGCGAAGGAAAATCCTTCGCTCGTCGTGTCTGGCGCATGCGCACGACGGAGCTCCCTCCGTCGTGCGCATGCTCAGTCCAGAACATCGACCCACTTGCGAGCGGACAGCCGCTCGCGAGTGGGTCTGAATCAGGCCCTATGTCCATAAAGTGTACTCCCATACTCTGACCCATCAGAGTGCTCTCATGCATTTCAATGGCCGTCTACGTGAGCGTCCTGTTGGGCTCCATATGGGAGCAGTCCAGCATTGTTGAATATGTTTTTTTTACGGGACCGAAGAGGACCCTTCCCAAAGGACTTACCTAAGTAATAATGAAGGTAAAGCAGGATCTTATGGTGCATACACACGGTCAGATTTAACAGGACGATAAGAACAATAATGATATCGACATTTTGTTATCGATCATATTGTCCTGTTTTTGGGCCCTTCCAACACAAAAAAATGGTGGTCTGAATTAACAGGACAATAAGACCATCGACCATCGCCCGTGCATGCAGGCCAACCTGGTCAGACAGACCTGGACCTGGTTAGCCTGGTTACTATAGGGACCCGCGATCGTCGAATGTGGGTCGTTATAGTTGTTGGGGTTGTTGGGGATATATAGTTGTTGTGCATGTGCTGGATGTTCGATATCGAACATCCAGCACATAAAGGATGATCAGATAACGATATCTGATCGTTGTCTGATCGCTCTGTGTGTACGGAGCTTTAGACTGCATTTATTTATTAAAAGATCTTTCTACTGTTTGTGTCAATTGTTTTCTTGCAAACATTATATTAATATTATTCTTGCTCTATCTGAAATTAAAGCTAGAGTAGCATTATTGCATGGAAGTTATGAAAAGGGTCTACTACAATGCAGCCATGACTTTCTAATGTGAAATCAGTAATGTGCAATACATCGTGCAAAAGTCTAGACTTTTCATTTATACTGCTAGACACAAGACACATGACAGCCATTCCAACTGAAAAATATGTTGATATTTTGTCTTGTTCCCGACAGGATTGTTCTGTTTTCATCATGCAAGTACCTTGCTTTGTAAAAGACAGCTTTGCTTCCTTTATTATATAATAATCTCTAGACATGAAACCCTCATTAACAGTGACTGCAGTTAATTATATCAAATCCACCTTTATCAGCCAATCAGAAATCACAAGAGAGAAAAAAGCATATTGCAGAAAATGTGGTCCAGGTGCTCTACCAGAGATTAGCAGGAATGTAGAGACCACAATTTGTTACTGCACAGCCTTCATAGATCATGCTCAGTTATTTATCATCTTGATGCTATTATTAAATAACCTGTGATGGTATTTTTAAATTATTCAAAGTTTGCACATATTTTACTTAAAAAAATGGATTAGGGCAACTGGGAGAGGTCAGATATTTCAGTTTGTTTACCAGGATTTCAAGTGCAAATATTTCAGTGGGTATTAGGGAATCTTTGTTTCAACACTAGCATCATTAAATAAATAGCCTCCCATACAGTATCACTGCTTTACAATTATGCCACACTAAGCCCTGCTGCCTTTATTATTTATTGCTATATTATATAAAGTTACCAGGTTTTCCCATTACTGCAGTGTTCTTCAGAAAAAGAAAATGAATTATGCATTGCTTTCCTGGCACCAGCCCTGTCCAGCCTAAATGAATATGACTAAACAGCCTGTATTAAAAAGGAAGTGTGGTCATCTTAACTCTGTATTATTACTGTAACAGTCTATTATAGTAAATTCTGAGACTTAATTTCACTATTCTTAATGATGTAGTAATTTATGTAAAATCACATTGGTGTGTTAGTTTTCAGGGACTAGGCAGTACATGCTTATAATGTGAGTTAATCTATTGACTGTATACCTGAAAAATGTAAGTGCTGGTATACTGTATATTGATTACAGTTTTAAAAGTCTTCATATCAGTTTTGAAGACTAATTTCTCTACCCCATGTGGGTTCAGAAAAAAGCTAATTAGGACAGTACCGTAGTCCCCATCTGCACTTCTGGATTTCGGCCTAGTGTGGTTGTTGACATGGAAACATGTGTCTGCTTATCTTGGCAAGTATTAACAATTGTCTCTAGAATACCAGTGAGTGTTCTGTAGTAGTCTTTTCTTCTAACTACAATTGTACATCATTTTATAATTCCTATTCTTATTAAAGCTGTAATTACCAGGAAAATGTAGAATATTATACAATGATGGGGGCATTGTTGAACATGAAAACTGGGAGGCACAGCACCAAAGCTGCTTTGTCTTGTGTGCATATAATTTTGCATTGTTTTACAAATGCTCACACATAGTAATGAATAGGATTGTGTTGATTTTGGGTTAAGCTATTTTTTCTACCTATGGTGAAGAGTTAGCTAAACATAGGCTGTAATATGAAGAATGCCAGAGAGTAGCAGTAGTATACAGCAATATAAAACCTGATTTTATGTTTTAATGCAAAAACAATATATATATATATATATATATATATATATATTTTTTTTTTTTCTCGGTGTTGTATACTGTGCACCAGTATATTGGTTGCTATGGGTAACTTCTCCACTTGTTAATTTCTCCACTCTTAAGAAGGTCTGATACATTTCCCCCTTAATTTTAGCTGGAAGCCTCTGAATAAAATACAGTTTTCTGAGACTTTCCCTAAAAAAAGGGGTGCTCTATATGCATTAGTAACAGTGTTTTCCATCAGTGTTTTTACTTTTTCTGGCATATGCATCTCTATGCGCAAAAACGTGTTTGCCATGATCAGCATAAAGTCAATGACGATGTCCTCCAATCTATAGGTATAGTGGAAATCAAAACAATGTTTAGCATCTTTGCATTGTTTCTGATTCATAAGTAACTCCTACTATTTGTTTAAAACAATTTACCTGCAAGCTCTGAAAATGTACTGTAACAAATAAAGACGTTATGTAAAATGTGTACAACGTGTGGGCGGAATGTGAAATCTGGCCATCTAAAGCAATAAAAAAAGATTCATATGCATACTCATCGCAGTTCTTGCAGTTAAAGTGAAAAAGAAAACAAAAATTTCAAATCATCAGTTACACAGTGAACACTGAAGCATTTTAGATTGGTAACATTTTCTGTAACTGCTGCAAAAAACACTGCGATTCAGACTGCAGATAAAGGCTTTAAACTACAGAACACTACCAAACCATGAATTCCAATATTTGTGTTCCTATCTCAACAAGATTGCTCTGTAAACCAGCTCGTATCCCATTGAGCTGTGATAACAGAATCCAAAGACTGCTGCGGGAGATATATGAAGAGATCAGTTCAGGAGTTTTACCTTACATTAGTGTTAACTTGTTGCTCAGTTTCAATTGCCTTTAAAGTCACTTTCATCTGATAATAGCATCTCCATATGCCCATTGCTGTGGAAGGATTGAGACAATCAGTATTTTATAACCCAAGTCATGGGTGAGATTTTGTATGTGTGATGCAAATTGACAAGGGAAATCTCATAATTTGTACAATTATTTTACCAACACTGCTGCCTATAGTCCAAATGAGATATTATACAGAGAGGCTAGTAATCATTCTCACATCTCAGCAGTAATACAGAATTTTTTTTCTTACATTTTTTCTGATGTGTACATATTGGTCCTCACTTACAAAGTATGAAAGAGGCAAGCCACAGCACAAGAACTTGTTTGAAGGAGCAGCATACTTTGATTGCCACAAGTGCATTGATATTACCACCAGAGAGCACAATAGTCATTTTTGTGAAAGATCAGAAGCATGCACCAGCCAGTTGGAGGAGCTGGGTACAATGAGTTTGTTCAATGCTGAGCAAGGAATTAAGCACCCTTGTTTGCCTTGCTAATACCCCTTTTCCACCAAATAACTTGGATTATAGCCGGGGCAACCCTGGTCGATATTTGGTGTAAAAGGGTCTAAAAAAAATAACAAAGGCTGAGTTACCTGAGAATCCAACCATGGTAGCTACCAAGGTCGAATCTGGAGAGGATCCGGGTAACGGTGCAGTGTAAACAGCGCAACGCTGGTTATCCAACCTGGGTAACACAAAAAGGCAGCTGATTGGAGCTGCAGTGAGCAGTCACCACCCACTTTTTATGACCTCTTCTTTTGTTAGCCTAAAAAAGGCCAATTCTAATGACATACCAACGTTTTGCAGAGCAGAACTGGGTTCAGTGAGAACGGGGTCAACCCGGGAATAACTCAGGTCCAAGGAGCAGTGTAAAAGGGGTTTGACCCAACTATGACATGTAACCATGTTTGAAAAACCGGGTCGGATATAGCATCTTGGTGGAAAAGGTATATTAACATAAATACAAAGAAATACAGTGCTGGTATGCAGAAATAAATATAAAAATATAAATTTAATATATATTAGTTAATCATAAAATATACATAACCAATTGATTAGCAAGACAAGTAAATATTACAAAAATAGAAAAAGAAGTAAAAAACATATAATTATCAAATAATGTAATTGATATAGGCAGATGAAAAATAGGGATAATGTTGCTAATAGCTGAATAATGGATGGAGCTGTGCTGTAATCCGGATAATGAAATGACAATCAATAAATTAGTTGGCAGCTTAGGTGCATCAGTTGTTAACACTTGACGCAGGTTCGTGAATGATACCTTGTGTATGGCAACAGTGTAAACAATGTATTGTAACAATTGTGTCCGTCTATAGTATCCAAATGAAATATGCAGCATGAGGCTTGTAGAGTAAAGGACACAAGCTACCGTGTTTGAATATATCTGAGTATCACCTCGTCGGGCGCCAAAGTGCTTGATACAATTGTAATGTAATTACTAACCAGCATTGAGGTCACGAGCTGCTGAGGATACTCCGGTGCAGTGGCTCCCTGTCCGGCTTAGATGTAAAGGAAGCCGGCCAGCAGGAAGGAGCTGGGAGAGAAGCTGGACGTGGTTAGAATCATACAGGGGCTAGGCATGGGCGTGACTTAGTGGAACTCCCTGCACCAGGATGGAAGACGGCAGGCACTGGAAACAGCGTTCAGGGACCGGTTACATCACAAATCAGCGTGGTCAGACAATGGGCAGCAGCGCGTTTTGTCCCGTTCCTGGGACTTTTTCAAGCTGTTAGCCTAAAAAAGGCCAATTCTAATGACATACCAACGATTTCAGAGCAGAACTGGGTTCAGTGAGAACGGGGTCAACCCGGGAATAACTCGGGTCTAAAGTGCAGTGTAAAAGGGGTTTGACCCAACTATGACATGTAACCATGTTTGAAAATCCTGGTCGGATATGGCATTATGGTGGAAAAGGTATATTAACAAGCATAAATACGATTTAATTTTGCAGTGCAACACATTTTCTAAATTAAATACAGTAAGGGCTGCACAGCCATATCCATTGTACAAAAGGCTTCATTTTGCAACAGTACAAAATTAGTGGAAAATATTCTCATGGTACAGGTTTATTTATGATGCATTTTGCAACTTCCAGTTTCATGTTTGCAGATAATCACTTTTGTAGGCACACTTTGTCCAATATACACACAAGGTTCAATCACAAAAAAAATGCTTAGGGGTCTATTCATTGAGCACTGCTAATTTATGACCTCATTCAGAGGCGCAGGGCTACCCATCGACCCGGTTGCGAACACATTGGTGCTTGCGATCAGATCTGAATGACCCTCTTAGTTTCCAACTTGCTGTGAGTAGCAGTGGTGGATACTAAAACCCCAGATCAATTCAACATTGCTCTGGTGTAGGGGCAGCTGGTCTGTAAATCTGCTGTCCCCGTGATCTCTAACACTGTTACTTCAGTAGCAGTGAAAGTAACCACTGCTGAATCTGACATGAACTTTGTTCACTCATGTGTATGAAGAAACCGGCATCCTGTGTAAGGATCCAAAAGGATCCCTCTTCGCAACCCGAACCGGGCCCAGGAACTAATGCCATCTGAAGATGGAGATGGAGTAGGTTTCTGCTGTCAAGATCCAAGAAGGTTGTATTTTTGGAACTTAGGTCACAATACTATGGGCCAGATTGGGAATGAAAGGTAAGCAGGAGATATCCACGATGTCTCTTGTATTACCTTTGTAATGAATGGCCTAGTGACTTCTACAGAAGTAGGTGAATAAGTGAAAATGGTAATTTGTTTACCTACATTTGTATGAATTAACAAATAATGAATAAACCCCAAAGTGTGATAAAAGTAGTACTCACTGTCATAATTAAGTAATAATGTACATGTGGCTGAACAGAGCAGTATTTTAGGAACTACAGAACAGAGCAGTTCTATTCAGCAAAAGGGATAATGTATTTTTAAATGAGTAGGAGGTATTACTTTGGTGTAACACGCACTCTTTTCTACAGTGGGCCTCCCAGTAAGTGTGCACATTTATATGCGCTGGATTAATAATTTAGGGGCCTCATTGTAAACCCAAGGTATTTTGTACTACATTTCAAGTGTAATATGTAAATTAGTTCAATTGTAGATGCATGACAGTTGCAAACATCACCATAAAGGAAATCAGTCCATAAATATTTTTTTGTTTTCCATTGAACAGATCAAAGTTGAACATTTAGAAATGAATTGCAAAAACACAATTCATAATGTTGTTTATAAATAATTTTCACATTGATTACCATGTAATCATTGTGTGATTAGTATTTAAAGCAAAACCTAATGTTGTATGATTTTGATGTAGTCATGTCCAATTTTGCTCAGTTGTGTTTGAATTTGCTATGAAGATGTCATGTTTGTCAACAGACACAAAAATTCATTGCAAAATGGGTAGAAGTGACCAGTAAGTAAATTTAGCTTTATGGCAGATATGAAATCCTAATTTAGTTTCATTCACTAAAATAAAAGTTGGCTGAGTAAACTTTGAGACACTTTTGTTTAACTTTTTATTAGCGAATGGAGTCATAATGTATATGATGGACGTACATGGAAAAAATCATATCTATTGTTGTTTCCGAAAGCAACTGCATTGGACATTGTTTTGGAATTATTGGCAATGTGGATGGTTTGTCTGAAAGTAAATGCAGGCATTCAATTTGTTATCAGACACTGAGTATACTGATATTTATGACTTCAGTGCTAAAATATCATTATTACTAGCCCATCCATTTCAGTGATTCAGCCTAATACCCAAACAAGCAGTAAGGATGAGGGGTCAGTTGGCAGAAGAAGAGTGGGACAGTTCGGGCTGTGGGCCTGATTCAGAGCCGGACACTCTGAATGAGCGCCCGCTCTGAATCAGGGCGTGTTTTTTTATTTTGCGAGGCGGCCTCTTGGACGCTCGCATAGCTGTGGGTTACCACCCACAGCTTATGCGAGCATCCATAATGATGGTCGCGATGGTCAAGACCATCGGGCTTGCGACGAGACCCTGCGGTAGGGTCTCGTTGCCGCAAGCCCTGGAGTGATTTTGGCTCTATCAGAGCCAAAATCACTCCCACTGACATCACTAGTGATGTCAGTGGGGCCGGACCCAGACAGTAGGCATTCCCATGGGAACGCCTCCGTCTGAGCAGCCACGCCCCCGGCACACCCATCAAAGGGGGCGTGCTGTCAATCACCATCGACAGCACGCCCCCTTTGGTGCGAGACCCATAATGACGCCTACCCCGTCGTTATTCGGGTCTCACGCATTCGCACGACGGAGGCGCCTCCGGCGTGCACATGCGCATTTGGGAAACATCGACCTGCTTGCGAGTGCTCAGCGTTCGCGAGCGGGTCTGAATGAGACCCTCTGTCTGTTCAGAGACACTATTACTTACAGATAGCCGATCAATATCCCACTTCCAAAAGATTACACATAACATGATGTGAAACAGGTTCAGATCTTTACGGGCCCTATATTTGTAATTATTGAGTCCCATATTTATAATTATTGAGTCCCTATTTCATTTACTAGATTGATCAATGTAAAACATTTTATATACTTTCAAACAAGTTATATGTCAGTAAAATAAAATGTTAATATCATTTTTAACTTGATAATGCTGTTTACAATTCTATGTGAAGGTTTAACAGCCTTGATCATTAGTGTCCAGGTACTCGATGAACGTTCACACCTACTCTTAGATGGTGTTAACTTGGTATTGCAATACAAAGCTATTTGCACACCTAGATGCACTAAAAGCATCTTACAAGCATCTGTGTGTACTGGAGAGCACTGAAGTAAGAATGGTTAAATGGCCAAAAATTAAATATTAATGAACCATAGCGTCTTGTCCCATTTACTTCCCAGACATGTTTAATACTAAAATGACTATGAAGCGAGCAGTTAGGCAGCAGTACTTTTCTTTAATGATGGAGGTAGATGATCAGGACAAACACAGTCAGTGCTACAATTTTAACAGCAGACTGGACACATTTAGTGTTCTCTGTCCATCCCAACCATACCACAGCATACTACACTACACCCCACCACCGAACATTACACAACAGAAAAAATTGACCATCATTGTAATAAGCAGTAGTTATAGATTATAATTTCAGAGAAATGTGAATTTACAATTCCAGTGTAGAATAAGGCAAAGTAAATGCTAAACTCAAAGATTGTATTGCCGGAACATTGCTCCTCTGTGAAACAGCTTATGCTGCTGTTAAAGTTCATTTGTAGAAAGTGCTGCTGCTAAGTCACTCATATCTATATCATATACAGTATGTGTAAGTGATCACTGTCATGGTGCGTGACACACAATGTGAAAAATTCACTGTATACAAAATGTTCACTAGTTTGTGTGATACAGAGATATTGGTCCAAGTGCACGTAATAGCTAACTATTTATATTAACTTTAATAAACTCTTATATATGCCACGTTATCTGGAATACATATTAGTCTTTTGCACTTAAGTAACACATATACTGTAGATAGCAAGAAAATACTTATAAGAACTAATTGTGTAGACTGTATAGTGGCATTTACTATTATGTTGTCTTTGTGATATGGCTATACTGTACACTATCTCACAGAATGATGCATCACAGTATATAAAGGATCGTATATGGATCAAATTAACCTGACATGGATCAATATAAATCATTGGTCTGTCTGGAAGTGCTCTGTCTGCAATGATCAGTCACCAAGCAATATGTGAGAAAGAAATAATATCTTTCTTTGGCACTGAAATGTTCTTTTAGTAAGTCTGTCACTTCCTATTTCAGTTAACAAACTAGTGAATAAAGCTCATCACTGGTCAAGTATTACCCCTACAGAATACTAAATACGCCTGTGCCTGATAACATGGATACAATCTGCAGAAGAGACATTCAGAAACAATTAGCATCAGAAGACTGTATAAATTAATACATTGTATTCTTGCAGTTAGTGTTTGTACAACAAATATCATCATGTCAATAATAATCAATTAGTTATATACATCAACTGCTTTCATATTAATTTACTATATATTTTTAGAAATACAAATTCCTTTTTTTATCTTAAATATTAAAATATTATATTTATAATAATATATAATGAAGACTATATACAGAACAATTTCAAAAGGCTTTTTCAAAACTTCAAGTACTAGTATATCACTGTATGATGAGCAAAACTGATGCTAACAATTTGGAATATAAGGGCAAGTAGTATGGTTATATGGTTAAATCTTTAAATGGACAAGGAAGTGTATGGAACAAAATACAAGCCTGTGACATGAAATTTCAGATATTTGAGTCTATTTATGTACAACAATAGAAAAGTCCCATTAAGTATCATCTGTTAAGCTGGGCATACATTGTCAGATAAAATGTCTGTCAGACCGACAGACATTTTATCTGGTAGCCTGACACCCAGCAGATATCATGGCCATACACTGTGAGATATTTAACAGTGCACAGTCACAATATCTGTATTCCTTCTCTGAGAGGGTGACATTTTCCTGATCATCCCCTGTAAAGGACATGGGGAAATGTTGGTCGATCAGCCTGAGGCAGTACATACACTGTCCAATGTGGTCGATTAGAAGCTTACAAGTAGCGGATCTTTTAGATATGCCGGACAAATCGACATGTCCAATAGACAAATAAATTGTGGTCGGTACACTGTACATTTACTGTATCTACCGAATCCGCCGAAATCTGGCAGATCTGGCGGATCGGCCAGATAATTGTATAATGTAGGCCCAGCATTATTGAAGCTGTTACCAGCGATAAGAAATTAATCCAAAATCAAGACAGGGATGAATCCTGCACCAGTATCTTTATCATAAGTAATATCTTCAATGGTCCATATCTCAAAATTGCTCAGATCTGTGGTAAATGTCGCTACCATATAGTTAAATAGCTTCTATGAGGTGCTACTCACTACTTGATTTTACATATATCACAAAAATCACAAGGAGAAAGGTAAGTAGTTTTGAGGATGCACTGGCAACCAAAATAATATAATTTAAAAGTTATAAACTCTATTGGTATGTATTAAATGTATTAACCTTATCAATTGAAATAGTTGAAATATAATACAAAAGAATGTGAAGATAGGAATGAAAAATAGTACAGAGTATTAAAATATAAGTATAGTATATTTTAATACTCTACTATTTTTCATTCCTTTCTTCACGTTCTTTTGTTTTATATTTCACCTATTTCAATTGATAAGATTAATACATTTAATACATACCAATAATGTTCACAACTTTTAAATTATATTATTGTGGTCGCCAGTGCACTCTCGAAACTATTTACCTTTTTTTCTTCATGTTTTTGTGATAAGAAATGAATGTTTGGACTAATTTATCGATTACCTTATACTGGGACAGCATGTCAAATGAGAGGCTTCAAGAGTTTACAATTATGTTGTATAGTAGCTTTCACTATACTTCCTATTCATTGCACATATGAACACATGCACAAACAGAAATTACTACAGGGAAGGTGAGGAGGAGTTTGCAGCCTTTACCTGTAGGTAACTCCATCTTCAGATGTGTTAGCAATTGGAGTCAAGTTGCAGCTTTGTTTTGCAAACAATGACTTTGTACCAGGGGCGTTTCAAGAAAGGAGGGGGTCCGTGTGCAGTTTCTGTCCAGGGCCCTCTTCTCTCTCTCCGGACTAGAGTGTGCCCAGAGTCTACAGCGCATGCGCAGGCCACTGGGAAAAACGCGCCATGGCCATTTTCCAGGCGATTTTGACAACGCTGATACCGATGCCGATGTGGAACTCCATCGGCAGAGTGCTAAGTATTAAAATTATGGGTACAGCCCATTATAGATTTCCCCTGCTTTGTACCATTTTGTGGTCTACATATATCTATGTGGAGACAGATCTTGCAAATGATGTTGTACTGAATCCCAGAGTGAGTAATAATAATATTGTTAATTAGCAGTAGCAATATACATTGCTCTGATTTTAAGAAGGACACTAGATGTACATCTCCACTCAGGATCTATCTTCAGCCCCAGTTCTCGCTCACCTATTTCATAAATTTGCTTATAGTGTTGCAGTCAGTTCTTTTTTACCTATATTTTTCCAGGACACTGGTTAATCTTTAAATTTATGGTAGGCATGAAACTCTTTAGCCTTTACGTTAGGAAACTCCTATAATAATATCATTAATTAATAGTTAAAATAACCAATATAAAACAATACATTTGGTTTTGCAAACTAGTTGGCAACACAAATTACAAATAATATCCTTACGTGATTTATTTTACATCATAATTTGAGTTATTTTACATCATGTCAAAATACTTCATTTATATAATGATTTTCTGTAATTGTTATTATTGAGTGCTATGATCATCTGTTAGTCTTCTGGCACAAATACAACTCAAAATTTCAATACAGTATTCTCCTGAAATCATTAAATACGCTATTTTTATGTACTAAACAAAGTTCTGAAGGTAAGATTTGCTCAATAAAAACTTTATTGCCCTATTTTTAAGACAACAGCTAAGAAAATAATTTAGCTGTATAATGTCTCCCTACAGAGTTCTAAAAACTTTGTAGTTACAGGTACAGGTCACTTACAGTAGTGATATCCTCAGGCAAAGTACGAAATCAAACTTTCCCAAGAGAGACATTGACTCTTACAGTAGTGAAAACTATTAAATAACTCTTGTTTGTCTGAGCTAACCCGATATTTATAAATGAGCGAGCAAAGGTTGAAATCATTACAACTGGGTTGCCTCTAGACTTTAAATAAATGGAACTCAAGGACAGCAAATAGACGAGGATCAAAATAGCTTAAACAAAAATATTGAAGTTCAAGCCCTGTGTAATGGGCTAGAATTCCCTTCTATGTTGTACTAAGTGAAGATGTCTTCACGTTTGCGCACATTGACCATCTGCTGATTGCATTTTCAGCTATACCATCAAAAAGGTCTCAGTGGGCATCCTAGCAGCAACAAACATACCAGTTCAGCAACACTGGGGAAGGTTATATGGATTGAGCCCTATTTTATTCATTGTGGTCTGTTGTACATGACACAACACTATTTATGAATTTTTATGAAGCAGAAGAACAGGTCACAGGCAATGAACCATGATCTACAAGTGTAAACTTGCTGCAGCTTCAAATGAAAAGGGAAGAAGTACACTCATTTTTTTGAGTCTTTTGGCTGTAAAAGGCAATAAAAATCAATAACAACAGCTACAGGCAATTAGAGGTGTTATAACTTTGAGAATAGTGCAGAAAATGATAGTTAACCCTGCAGCAGAGGTATCACCTCAGGTACTGTGCATCCCAGTGGACAGAGAACAGTGCCATCTCATAAAAGCAAAGAGTTATGACTCTGTTTTACAAATATATATATATATATATATATATATATGTATACATATATATATATATATATATATATATACATACAGCCATGGGCAAATGTTTTGAGAATGACACAAGTATTGGTTTTCACAAAGTTTGCTGCTTCAGTGTTATTAGTCATTGTTGTCAGATGTTACTATGGTATACTGAAGTAAAATTACAGCATTTCATAAGTGGCAAAGGCTTTTATAGACAATTACATTGTTTATGCAAAGAGTCACTATTTGCAGTGTTGACCCTTCTTTTTCAAGACCTGTAATTTGCCCTGGCAAGCTGTCAATCAACTTCTGTGCCACATACTGACTGATGGACACCCATTCTTGCCTAATCAATGCTTGGAGTTGTCAGAATTTGTGGGTTTTTGTTTGTCCACCCGCCTCTTGAGGATTTACCACAAGTTCTCAATGGGATTAAGATCTGGGAAGTTTCCTGGCCATGGACCCAAAATTTCGATGTTTTGTTCCCCGAGCCATTTAGTTATCACTTTTGCCTTATGGCAAGGTGCTCCATCATGCTGGAAAAGGCATTGTTTGTCACCAAACTGTTCTTGGATGGTTGGGAGAAGTTGCTCTTGGAGGATGTTTTGGTGCTATTCTTTATTCATGGCTGTGTTCTTAGGCAAAATTGTGAGTGAGCCCACTCCCTTGGCTGAGAAGCAATCCAACATATGAATGGTCTCATGATGCTTTACTGTTGGTTTTTGTCGCGCTGTGGGATTTTCAGAGCTGAAAACCCCGCAACCACTTTTTTTTTATTGGATACCACAGGTATCGGGAGCACGCAAACCCATGGTATTCCACGAGAGACGCAAGATTTTTTACCTCGCTAAACCTTGTGCACAATTGAAAATGCCCCTAAGACTAAGGTACAGTACTGAGAGTGGTGAAATTGCTTGAACACCAAAATTATGATTTAGTCTATCCTGTTAGGACACTTATTAGATTTTGAAGGTTTGGAATCTCATGATCTAATCACATACTATATATGTGTGCAACAGGTTTGGTGCTATGCTATTGTTATGTGAACCAATGTGACTGCCCAGAGCACGAATGGTGAGTGGCCATTTCAGCCACTAAATGATTGACACAATGTCACTCACCCAATTAGGTGCTCCCATATAGTGCTCCAGCTTCTGACATGAATAAGAAGCAGCTTCTTTGTGTGAAGCTGCTGGATACTGCTACTCCATATTAATGTTGTGCTGGGAGTGTAGTACTTGGCTGTGATGTCAAAGCCAAGTGCCCTACTCTCATTGTGAGGAGCTGAGGCTGCCACACCACCTTGCATCTGCCAATGTCTGCCTTGAAATTAAATAAGTGGGCAACACTTTGGGCACCCTAATGCTTGCACTGGTCCAGTGGCATCACAAGAGGGGTGCAGGGGGTGCGAGCCACACCCGGGTGTCACCCACCGAGTGGTGACACCAAGGTGCAGGCTTCCCCTCAGTGACAGGAGCCAGGTGCAGCACTGTAGAATTAAGTGCAGTACTCCGCTCTTGTCACAGTGAGAGAGCCTGCAGTGCCCGCACCTCCGGCACCCCCCACCACTCCATAGAGATACATGGGCCGGGTATCAGATTCGGGTCGCAAGGCCATGCCCTTTCTGAAGCCACACCTCCTTTTTAAGCCAAACCCACCCACCCTTTCAGGGAGCACAAGGCATCCCTCCCCGCACCAGTGGTCACCGCGGGGAGGGACGCCACTGCACTGGTCCTATTATGCAGTACCCTCTCAACAGCCAAAAGTCATTAGTGAAGTTACACTACGACATTTTGTATTAATAGTTACTAGAAGCACTTACTGTAAGAAATACCCTTTAATATCCTTTAAAACATTTTTTACATTTATTGACATTGTAATGAATTCTATAAATTAAAAAGACTGAAAGTATATCAAACTATGCCAAACGGATTCTCTGCTTTCAGATTAGTTTTTAATAAAATGCACGCCAAGCAAGTTATTTAGGAAATGTACAGCATCTCAAAACATGCAAGTTTATGTTAAATACTGTAAAGAGTGGGAATATTTTTTCTTGTAGTATATTATAATTACAGTAATGAAAAAAGCCCTCGTACATGTCATACTTTACTAATTGAATTAATTATATCAACATAATAATAAATAATATCAGAATGACCATAATGTACATACATGAACCAAATCTTAATTAAGAAAAAAAACCTTCCCCGAATTGAAATGCAGTGTGATTCATAGTGTAAATGAGTTTTGGTTGCAATTCAGCTTAGATGGATGTATTTTTCCTACATTGACATTTAACTTATTATTGGTGACCCAAGTCTTCTGGTTAGGAGAGCTATTACTATCAGAGGGATTCACTAAGCTTTGATTAGCTGAATGGCTTTACTGTAAATCCAGGCAGCACCTCTGTTTCCTTCCGGGAAAGAAAAAGCAGCTTTTACCTGGCAATGATCTCACTAGAAAAGCATAGAGACAACAGAGTTTGCTCTCCAGAGAGAACGATCTCCGGCTTATGTCTGGGCAAGAAGATGGAATCTGTAAGTAAAAGATTTGTGCTGTGGGAAAGGAAAAATGGAGCATTACAAGAGAGAAATGTGTACTCTAAGTATAAAAGGAGACAGTATACACTTTGAAGAAGTGTTGCTACTAGTAGTAACCTTCTTCTGGTACAATGGCTTACTAAATAGGGTTGACGGCAATTGTCTCAGACTCTATATCATAAAGACACAATGCTGTTAAACTGATCAACTGCACATCCTAATTCCCAATATCCTGTAGCAATCTGTATTTTTCAAATGGTGATAGCATAGATTAATGACTAATGGGGCCTCACATTGCAGAATTGAGTATCTAATTTCCACTCAACACACTCTTATCTTTATAAGCCGAGATGTATAAAAGTGACTGATGGTTTTGCACCTTGTGCATTCCTTATTACCTGTACATGTGCAAAGGCAGGCTAAAGCGCTGTCATGGATTGCCCTTATGCTCCCATTTCATAGATCTTTTTCTTGATTTCTTTCTGTGTTAAGGAGGTTCATTAAGTCATAAATTAAGTCAGTAATTGAATTTTCTTTTTCACAAATGTTATATTTTGGAGTTATTGCATTTACAATAAGACCTGGAAGGACACTGTGATCTGCCTACCCCCAAAGCAATAAAGTTGGTTTCTGCAAAAGCCTCTATTTTAGTTTCAAACTCCAATTCAACTGTGTAACGGCAGGTGTGGTCAGAAAGGCCATCAAAACTTACGTTTGTGCTTTACGCTCAGACGTGATCTCTCCTGTGTCTGTGTGTCTGTTTTGCATAAGTACAGTATGAAGTACTGATGCAACTGTGTATTCATTTTGCCCAGCAGAACTTTCTATTCATAAGGAAGGTCCAATGACAATATTTTTTGTTTCACAGAATAGTAAATTTATACTTCTGTCTACTAAAACATATACTTTTATTTGTAATATACTGTTGCCTCTATCTAGAATGAATAAAACAAGCAGGCTTATAATATCAATTCACAGAGCTGTTTCTGCTTCAATGAGCTGTTACTGAAAGGTGCAGAACAAAGCTACAGGCACATCGGACAAAGCTGCTGTAACAGGATTTACATTAAACTTAGACTGATAAGACCACATCACAGAAACTGCTCAATCTACCTTTGATTGGAATAGCTGCATAGCTGTGAGGTACTTTGTGAGCACCTGATCACAGCACCATGATTATGCTTATCAGGATGTAATTTTGATCTAATCTAACATTTACAGGATAATTCACTTCTCATAGCATTTTGGAGTGTGTTATATAGCAACTGCTGCCTATGGCAGATAAAAAGCACTTAAAAAACATTATCAAAACCTAGTAGTGTCCTTTAGAAAATGCATGAGGAAGAACATTCTGTAGATTACTGGGTCAGGAGGATAGGCAACAAAAAATCCTCTCATTTAGTTTTGTATTAACTAATGAACTAATGAATAAAGAATAACAGGTATTGCTAGAGATGTTGCAGAACTGCAGTTTATTTCTGCATCAGTAAAGGATACTCACTATATAACAACAGAGATCTGCAGCAGATATTGGAGATATGGTATCTGCCTCAGTACCTCTATTAGCGTACGTGAGAGCAGTCCCCATAGGTGTTTTATGGGGATAGCAATCTTGCTGAATGTTTCAAGCTCCAAAAAGCTGAGAATTCTCGTTAACTAGTGGCTTTTATTTATGTTGTTAGCCATTGTAGCCTATTGGCAGCAACCAGATTATGGTTTGTGTTGTTGTTATTATAAAGAATAGTATAATGTGGTAATACTCCCAGCACTGAAAATGTGTTACACACACTGCGGTCTCCCAGTTCACATTTTGCAACAAAGAAACCTCAGTACACATATGCCACAGTACTCCCCAGTCTGGTGATGTAGCTATGTGTGGGGCCCACCTTGTGTTGGAGGTCCCAGGGGTGACCGCCCCATCTGGCCTGTTGTTAAACCGGCACTGACAATTTAGCATCCTTAACAAACAAACAAAAATGGCAGCTGCTCAATCAATCTAGCAGTACTAATCAGGTGCATGAAAGGGAGGGGTCATACTAAGTAGAAAAAGGAGGGGGGTCTAACCTCCTATTGTTCCTCAGCACACTGAATAATACTTGCAACAATATATTTAGACTATATGGTCATAGAAATTCATTGGTTGCATGCATTTGCAAATACATTGGAAGTTGCTAGGCCACGTCATGGCTTCTCTGTCACTAGCAGTCCCTAACATTAAGGGGTTCACATCCGGGGTGCAGTGCACCCTGAAAAACGTCAAGCCCAGGACCCCCCCAGGGCATCACACGAAAAATGGAAAAAGAGTGACAGTGCAGTGTAAAGTATAGATGTGTAATACTAGTTAACAAGTGTTGAAAGACGTAGCCTAGCAGCTTCCCATGTATTTGCAAATGCATGCAACCAATATCTCTGAATATCTATGACCACATAGTCTTCATATATTGTTGCAAGTATTATTCAGTGTACTGAGGAAAATAGGGGTTAAACCCCCCTCCTTTTTCTACAATATAGCATCCTTCTCTGATAGTGGCCATATGTGCACTACATCTGCTAGGTTGGAAGCCCAAAAGAAAATACTTCACTGGGACAGCATGGTATGGGAAGAGCTGTCCCACCAAGTTTTGAATGATACATATGAGCAATGTAACTGTTGGTGTAGCCGCAATCATCCACAAAGATAGTCAAGAAAGATTGCATAATAATTAATACCTTGATTCATCTCAATCTTAGCTGTTATTTATTTCTAAAAAATGACATTGTTTTATCTAATAAAGCAAAGACCTACAGTCAAAAAAATAACTTATACTTTATTCACAGAAAAGGCTAAATATTATCTCTTTTCTCAGAAAATGTCAGACTGGTGCATTAAGAGGGAACAATGAGTTCATATATAATGCATTATATTGCTTTCAGGAATTGCCAGCCATAAACTGGTAACACAATTGTGTAAAATAGTATAAAACATATAAATGTATTGCCACCTGTCACTTACACTTGAGTAATTCATTTTGCTTCCAAAATTTCTGCTTATGGCTTCAACTACTCCACAGTGCCTCAAACTATAGGTATTAATTTCAGATCTATATGTCTGTAAATGATTTGCACTTTTCATTTTATGAAGACATGGACTGGATTGTAAAAAGAGCATTTGCTTTTCATATTTGCTCAATCAGTTATGTCTGTTCTATCAAATACAGATCTGCTTGTCTACAAGATTATGGATTGCATTGGACTGACACTGGGCCTGATTTAAAGGTGCATGCTATTGCAGCCATGACTGTGTCTTTTGCCACAGCATGACTGCATCTTTGTGCTAATGCCACAGCCAATGGACTTTGTACAGAGACCACCAGCTGTGGCGCTAATCCGCCGCTGTGAGCATCAACATGACAGTAGCATGCCCACGACACAACCTCCATCTGTGCACTTGGAAACATCTGGAGATGTTGGGGTCATCCAGTTCCACATGTACAGTAAATCCAATACAAAGCGCTGCATAGACACTAGATGGTTCACAAGTAGCCATTGTTGTGCTGGTCAGTGGAGACTATTGCTGTTGTTTTCAAATATAAAGGTGATTTTGATTGCCATCTATAGCTATCTACCCATCTGAACAGACATAAGTGAGGGGAAGCTGATATATTCTGATTTGGATTCACCACAAATGATAAACATTCAGATCAGGAAACAAATCACATGTAGAGCTAAATTGCAGTGATCCATATTTTTGGATACAATGCAAGCCTGCACATCTGCACTCCCAGTCAGTGGCAGGGCTATGATTTGCCACTAAACATGTCACACCATGCGGGTCCCACTGCTGAACATGTCACAACATGATGACACAATAAGGTATCAGAATTTCCGGGACCATAGAGAAGCAGAGGCATCCTAAGGACACTCAGGGTTGTTCTCGGGCAGATTGCCACTGGGAGTAGGGACAATGGAGCTTGCTAAAGATGCTCAAGGCTGTGACTTTCTAGATTACAGGGTGTCATTCCTGGCACTCTGCATACAAAATACAGGTGTCATGGGCCAGCGAGAGTGCCAACTCCAAGGCCCTGGGGCAGAAACTCTGTTGGCACACTCCTAATTACACCCTGCTCCCAGGTTAATGCTTCTACACATGTAGGAGGAAAGCATAGTATGAAACTACCTACCACCATACATGACCCATTTTGCTTTAGTGTGAAATTATCTACCATCACACATTCCCCAATTTGGTACAGTAGTTAATATTGTGGAGCCCACACATGATGCAGTGCATAGTCAATTCTCATTTAAATGCATCTTCTCAACATGACAACCAGCTAACAGGATACCTCCTAGAGAGTAAGAAGATATCTGCTCTGCATTTCCAAGCACCACTAACCAAGTATTTCAAATAAATAAAATAGAGAAAGAAAGAGTGAGCTAAACATATTGGTCCCTCTTAGCTAAAAAAAGCGAAAATTGATTCCTAATAACTAATTGAAGATCCAGTTGAATATATAATTGTTCTAAAATGATTAACATTTCATTAAAAATACTTTGTGGACAGCACAGGTGGCAGTTCTCCTCAGCAGACAAAGATTTAATTGACACGAAAGACACATATAGAAAAAAATAATTCTTCTT
This sequence comes from Taudactylus pleione, assembly GCA_031769625.1. Lineage (NCBI taxonomy): Eukaryota > Metazoa > Chordata > Amphibia > Anura > Myobatrachidae > Taudactylus > Taudactylus pleione. Next base: position 23,611,323 of record JAUIMM010000065.1, on the reverse strand, counting down.
TACCATTCAGTTAACAGAATTCATGACGTCTGACATGTAATAAAATTAGATTTGTATGTGTTAACAAAATTTATACTTATTTTAAATTTTTGTCAGCTCTCATTTAAAATACAGTTATTAGCAATTCTAGACATCCCATAATTACAGAGTCTTTTTTAACTAACATTTCATGAGCTACCAATCTATTAAAATTGCAGAGCCTTCATATTTAATAGATTGTTGACTGCAATAATTGCAAGCTCAGCATCAGTCCTCTTAAGTTCAAACATTAGTTTATCTTAGCATGGTCCAAATATATAAATAAACAATCAATCAAATGATTTTTTTCCCTTAGAACGAAGAGATACAAATTGCTGGTTCAATGCAGGTGCCCTGGATTGAAGTTTCTGAAATTCACAGCAACAATCCAATTATGTCAACATATAAGTGGGCCTCTGCTGTTAAATATAAGAAACATCACATCAGCCAGTCAGCTTACAAAATAACTACGGCATTTTCTCTGCAGTTGCTGTAACTGCTTTCTGCATTGCCTTAGTGTGTGGAATAAAATAGCCCTGAAAGTATCTTCCTGTATGTCAGTGTTAATACTAAATAGACCTGACTTGCAGTAAAGAACAAATTCCATAGGCTCAGCTATGCACCATTTTCTACCAATGGCTGAGTAAGGGATGACATATCATCATTATGCACACATTTTCTGAGCTAAAACTGGCCAACAAACATGCTGATTTAACCATCAATAAGTATATATATATAAAAAAAAAAATATATATATATATATATATATATATACACACACAGGCTGATTGAAAAGTAATGAAGATAAAAAAACAATGACGAGCACTGGACAAGGATAATTAATTTATTAATCTAGAAATCACTGTCACAAGACATACATTAAAATTCTTATATAAACATGAATTGACATATAAATAAATGGATCCCAGACCTAGTAATGTTAAAAAGGCACCTTGATTGATTTGAAAAAAGTAAAATAATGGCAAGAAAGCAACATGCAATAAGCAGCTGGTATAATAGCATGTGATTAACTGAAAAGCGTCTCGTGCATTCTCCATAGCTCAACCAGTGTAAGTAAATCAGATTGGAAAATGTTAGGAAGAATAAATCTGCATGCATAATGATGCTCCAACTGGATGTATAGTAAATGATAGTTCAGAGCAGCAATATCTGAAGACACCAGAAAACCTGCATGGGTTTACAGGCAACAGGGGAATGGTGGTCACCTGTTGGAGTGCAGCTGTCTGCCGGCATCCCGGCAGAACAGCTGAGTGGTGTATGTTCTACCTCTTAGTGGGTCTGGGCAATGTAGAATGATCTAGCCGCCCGGAGAGGAGGCGGAGGGCCAAGCTGCCCACTGCAGCTCAGTGGCGTGAGTGGTTGGGGACAGAGGATGGGTGAAGTCTCTGTCTGCGAATGTCTTGGCAGCTGGCTGTCTGAGATGGAGGTAATGGGGCACGCTGCTCACTGGTGCCCGGAGATGTTACGGCTGGGAGCGGAGGTGCAGACAGCGTCTCCCGCCCGCGGAAATCCCAGCAACCGGAGTATACAGCGGTGCGTGTGCCTGCAGATACACTGGAGAGATGGAAGCATGCTCAGCTAGCAGTGGCTGGTGGCCAATCGGGTGCTCTCTTGGTCCGGGATGCAAGGAACCACCTGACGCGTCTCTCGGCCAATAGGAGAGGCCGTTTCATCAGAGCTGATTGAAAAGTAATGAGGCTGCCTCTGTTTTTCTGTCCCATAGGTAGACGTGGCAACGCTATGCAGGTTATTGTGAAGCTCATACATCGATGTGTCTGAACTTGCGGTTGGACTGACGAGGTATTCTTTGTTTGGTCACAGTGAGTGGAAGATCTTCGTATGTTTCGTCATGGTGGATGAGGAAGATGTGTTCTTTGAGATTAAGTCAGAGATGTGTGATTGAATTTTGTGTTAAACTTGGAAAAGCGGAAATGAGACTCATGAAATGTAACAGCAAGCATACAGTGGAGAAACAATTAGCATTGCTGCAACATATCAGTGGTGGAAGCACTTCAAAGAGGGTAATACATGAGTGACTGAGGAAGGGCATTCTGGGAGACCATCCACCACGGTTACAGGTGTCAACATTGTCAAAGCTGCAGAGCTGTTGCAAAATGACAGGTTAACTTTAGGCGAACTCCTAGCTTTACTTGGCATCTCAATAGAACGAGTTCAGCATATTGTGACAAAAGGAACTGAAAATGCATCATATGTGTGCCAGGTGGGTACCCAGAAATTTCACAGAAGAGCAGATGTGAGGAGGAGTTGAATCGTGCAAGAACACCTTTCGAATGTGGGAGAGGATACCCGATTTCCTGACATCGATTTTGAAGTGTGATGAATCATGGATTCATCATTATGATCCGGAATCCAAACAACAGTCTAGTGAATGGAAACACGCAAATTCGCCTCTGCCCAAAAAATTCTGTGTAATTCCTTCAGCATGTCAATTCATGCTACTGCTGTTCTTTGATGTGCATGGTATGATCCTACAGCATAGCGCAGAATTCACCAGGCTGCAAGCACTCACAGCCGGCGATTACCCCATTAAAGTCTATCGTGTGCAGCAGGCACGCTAGTCGCACCATCCATGAGCACATCGCAGCATAGATTAGATTTGCTACATATGTATCAACAAAACAAACAAATATCTGAGCACAAAAATATAGTTCACAATACAAAGTAGTTAGTGATATACACTAAACCCGGGTCTCAGTTAATTAATCTCACAATAACAGTTTGTCAAGATAGACATACTCTGCCGGTTTGTATGCACTTTGACTCCAAAATATCAAGTCGGCATCTTCCCCTTAAGCAATCCTGAATCCATCACAAGTGATACATTTTCTGAAACATTAGATAGATCAAAGGGTGCGCTCCATAGTGTATGAAAAAATAACAAACTTTAATGAATAAAACCACACAGTAGGTGATGAATCACATACCAAAGGTAGTGGTCAGACCACCGCAAGCTGCAATCAATTTTCAAATACGGTGTGCACGACAGGTAGCATGTTCAGCATACACAGCTGTGCAATCCACGTCTACGTCCACGTCATACATATATATGTATATATTTCACATTGACATTATTGCATATTTCATTTCCCCCCCCCAAAAAAAGAATCAGATATTTTTTTCATTTGTTCAATGTGTGTCTTTAGCCAACTGCATTAATTGAACTTCATATATAGCTGTACAGCTTGTCAACCAAATAGTAAGCTTTATCCAAATGAGTCACCTATTCATTTGTTGTTTACAACTGGATCAGCTAGATTTGTATGTGTGTGTTCAGCTAAAGGCCTCCATACATCTGTGAACCATTTCACTGATTCCCTGATCAAACCGGAACTGCCTATCTGCCAGCCGTAATTGCCGATCGGCGGGCATCAATGTTCGTCGATCTGTAGGGGAATCGGTCAAAGGCCCTCATTCAGAGCCGGACGCTCTGAGCAGAGCGCACGCTCTGAATGAGGGCCGTCCTCCATAATTATGGAGCGTCCTCCTGGACGCTCGTATAGCTGTGGGTCGCCACCCACAGCCTATACGAGCATGCAGGTTGATGGTCGCGATGGTCTTGACCATCGCAACCATCGCCACTGCGAGCCGGAGCCTGCGGTTGAGTTTCTCAACCGCAAGGCCCGGAGTGATTTTGGCTCTATCAGAGCCAAAATCACTCCCACTGACATCACTGGTGATGTCAGTGGGCCGGCTTCTGACGGTAGGCGTTCCCTTGGGAATGCCCCCGTCTGGGAGGCACGCCCCCGGCACGCCCACCAAAGGTGGCGTTCTGTCAATCAACATCGACAGCACGCCCCCTTTGATCAGACACAACGAGCGAAGGAAAGTCGTTCGCTCGTCGCGTCTGGCGCATGCGCACAACGGAGCTCCCTCCGTCGTGCGCATGCTCAGTGCACACCATCGACCCACTTGCGAGCGGACAGCCGCTCGCGAGTGGGTCTGAATCAGGCCCAAAGTCTTCATGTTAAAAATCCCTGATTTGCTGATAATGTTCTGCAAATCAGTGAAATCCATCATGTTGAATTTCACAGATGCCCGCCATCGCATCTGGGGATCAGTGAATTAGCCCAATACATCGCAGATATATGGGAGCCTTTAGCCTGTTCATGAAATCAGTTATCTCTGAACAGTTATTTGTTTAAAAGTGCAGGTTTAATAGAAGAAAAACAGCTCTTAACAAATCATATTTACTGTATACCTGTTTTTTTCCTGAAAGTCACACATCTATAGCATGTAGTTCAAAGAATGCATTGTGTCCCATTTTTATGCATGGCATTGTATAAGCAGTGGGCTAAGTAGGCAGAAGCATTAGCTTTTCATTTCCTTTCCCCTTGTGAAATCAAAAGTATATAAAGATAAACAAACATCTCATTTTAATTTTAATTATGCACTTACAAATTCATGTATGGTAATTGCATCTTGTTTCTCATACGTTAAACTGTTTAAAGGAAAATGTTCTTTGGCAGCACCTGGTGGAATCTTGGTAAAATTACACTAATTCATTTAGTACATAATGCTGTTACTGCTATACATGCAGTCCAGACCTACAATACAGCAATTCTTTATATGTATCATATACATTTCAGAGCAAGCATATAACACAGAGATGCAGATTCATTTAGCACACAATGAATGATCAAGTAATTTAAACCCATTAAAAAATCTTTATCATACTCAGATGCTGTACGTCAAAAATGTTTAAACTGTGTGTGTTTGAAAAGACAGATAGATAGATAGATAGATAGATAGATAGATAGATAGATAGATAGATAGATAGATAGATAGATAGATAGATGGATGGATAGATAGATAGATAATAGATATTACACACAGGGGGTATCTATAATGGGTGCAGGGTGTGCGGGGAACACGGGCCCCTGGCTCCAGGGTGGCCCACACCGCACACCCTGCACGCATAATATTACTTACCTCTCCAAAGTCCCACACTGGCATGGGGTTCTGGCGCTGTAAAACGACTGGAAAATGGCAGCGGTGGCCATTTTCCCGCCATTTGTGCATGCGCAGTACAGGGAAAATACCCGCCACGGCCATTTTCCTGGTGACCTCTGCATACACTATAGACAATGGGCACACTCTAGTGCCCAGAGTCTATAACTTCGGCGCTGGCCGCGCACAGCTCAGTGAGCTGCCGGGTGGAGAGGAGGGGGCCTATGCTGGAGACTGCACACGGGCCCCCTCCTCTCTAGAAATGCCCCTGATTACACATGGTTATAACAAACATAAAGTGTCTATAATAAACATAAAGTGATTTCTCACAAACACAGTGAATAAGCCACATACAATGGTAAACAAAAATATGCTTATCTGGTCCCACAAAGGATCCTCCAAAGAGATCTTTTTTCATCCAACTATTTCTCAAAGAGGGGTAAAGCAGGATATAGTGTAGTACATTTTTTTTATAAAACACAATTTATTGCAAAACATAAGAAATGCAACTACAGTACAATATTCAAGAAACATGAGACATGATTCTTAGTTGGGATGATTGTCTGATCATCCAATGTGTAACACTTCTGAGTCCAACACAATGTGTAATTGGTCTGCAGAAAAGTACAAATGGCATCGGTAACTGGCAAGAATATTAGCAATATGCAATGTTAAGACTAATTGAATTGGCTTAATATCTCTGCCAGTTACGGTTTCCATTATTACTTTTTCTTGAAACGTGGAAATTTTGGTGGACCGTTCCAATTTGTGTAAAACATAGGATGACCGTCCCAACTATGGATCAAGTTCACAAGAAGTTCTTTATTGCATGGATATAAAGAAGCTAACCATCAAGGAATAAGAGATGCACCACAATTATAATTTATAAAAGCAGTAATAAATTCCTCTGGGACTCAATCTTTCCATATTGATAAACAGAAGTACATTGCAGCAATAAGCATTATTTTTTGTGTAAATTTATCAATTTAAATTGCCAGGGCATTGGCTTTGAGCCCGTCCCGGTGATCAGGAACAAGTACAGTGACTGCATCTTCTATCACTGTACTTGTACTTACAGACCCCCTCGTGGCTATTACACATGCGAGGCTTTCCAGCTGCACATGCACAATGTGGAAAACCCAGCAATGCACTTCGAGATGTCTTGCAGCCCTCCAGAGAGGGATAGTAAGACTGCCCCACTGTAAGTAATGGGCTTACATCATCTGAAGATGGTGTTAGCCCATGCAGGCATGATCCACAGAGCTTCCCTTTTGCTGATCCAGTTAAATATTGTCACCATAGAAACTATGGGGATGGCTGCTGTGGGTACTGGCGGACTAAAAATATGAGATATCTCCTAGGATACTTTATTATATGGAAACTGCAGTTATCGTATATTTTAAGGGCAGAATTGATTAATAAATATGCCTCTTAATGTTTGTACTAATTCCAAGTGGACATTGCAATCTAGCTACAGTACATCTATTTATGCCAGCAATCACTGAGACAGAAGAAAAAATGTACAGCAGGACACATGCTAGATCACTCTTCCTAACTGTGCACTTAGCAAAATAATAGCTTTATAAATTGTGTCTTCCAAGTTTGCTGAGTCTGCGTTATTTTGGGAATTGATGGCTTTTGTAGAACCGAGATGGCAAGAACCTAGTCACTATTATTTTTCAAACAAAATTGTTCCTGCTTTATGTGCCAACACTAATAAACTTAAATTTTACTCACTGTACTGTGATTAGAGATGTGCACAGACCCCATGTTTTGGTTTTGGTTCTAAGTTATCATCATGTTTTGGTTTTGGCAAAACCACTCTTAAGTGTTTTGGTTCGAATCAGGTTTTGGATTTCTTTAGAAAGGTATAAAAACAGCTAAAACCATTTAATTTGGATCTGGTTTTGTTCCTTTAGAACTATTAACATCAATAACATTTATTTATAGTCATTTACAGTCAGTTTTGACCACCTCAAAGCACTTGAAATCACGCGTGAAAGACATAAATGCAATCCAAAACAAGATACAGTTATTAAATCTGAGTTCCAAATTGCGAGAAGACCCAAGTCAGGACTCTGTTCTACCCGGAACCCCAAAGTAATTCCGAAATGAGACTCAATAAACTCAGAACCCTTAAGTTGGGGTGTGTTCAGTTTCCAGGAAAACAAAACCGCTCTTTAATTTTGATGCCTACTGCTCCAAGAGAGCTTGTAGATGCCTAGCGAACTGGAGTTAAATCAAATCAGAGTAACAATGCAGTCCTAATAACAGCTTGAGTGCATTATAGAAATTGTAGGGAAAGTGTACTTCTGTGTACATTTTCAATGGTCTTCATGAAATTCTGAAAAATATACTGTACTGTACATTCTTACCATGTATCAGAATCATTCACAAAAAATATTATCTACATATTGTTTGGGGTCATCATAATATTGTGCATCTACAATATACTCTTGAGAAAAACACATTGAATTGTGTGTTAGTAGATTGAAGGTAAATAGCTTACACACAAGGGATAGTTGTGACAACTTCTTTAATAATGTATTCTAATTATTTATTTGTAAAATGTGCACTATAAATTGTTTTTCCCCCAGACGCCTGTATTCGATAAGAGTGAGCGTTGATGGATGTGAACATGTGTCTGGTTAGTCTTTAGTATATGGCTTAGGGGAAAAAACAAATGGTTTACAGTTATTTATATTTTTCTAATTCCAGTTTATTTATTATTTAAGTGACTATGGGTAAAATGCGAGCCTTTATAGCAATTTCTACTTCAAAAAGGTTATGTTGTACAACATACAATATAGCTGTCCCATGATTGTCACAGCTCAAATATTTTGTTGAAAGTGTGGTATTTTGATGTATAGGATCAGTGCATATTTGTAGACTTATTTTATATATATATATATATATATATATATAGATAGATAGATATGTGTATATATATCTATATATATATATATATATATATATATATATATATCATGCAATAAGTTTAGATATAGAGTATGAGATATATCTCCTGAATAAACCTTTAGATCTATTTTTTACATAAAAAGCCCACACAAGCTTCAAGATACCCATGTACGATGGTGGTTTTACAGTAAACCAGGTCAGTTTTAACTCTATTGACTGCAAATTGCAGCGGGTGAGCATAACATCCGGACTGGTAACTGGTAATCAGAGTGCTGTAAACTGCAGTAAAATGATGATCCATTCATTAAGACCAGCACTAACATGTGGCTATTAGACATAGATCAGGCAGCTCACTGGCTCAGTCGGGCAACTGAAACTGATTGCTTATTGACATGTTTACTAGTTATGCCTGACCTTTTATAAGCAAAAATTGTTGTGCTCTCACCAAAACTGATATTCAGTTTGTGTTCTGAACATGATTCCATAGACGGATATTTTTAAAATATGCGGAGGCTTTATTCGTACAAAGATAAATAAAAAAAAAAAACATTCTAGTGATATTATGATCAATGTTGTTCATCATCAGTTGGCAGATCAGCCAAGAATCTTATGGAATAGTTATAGAATTTTTTTGCAATTACACAATGTGTCTGACATTTTAGACTTTTTTATACTTGACTTGCCATGTTTACATGTACTCTTGACACCAGAATACCAACCAACACTAATATGACTAACATCTGGTTGTCAATGGGAATGTAACCGAGGCAGTGATTGATGTCTGCAATCAGTTTCTGCCATCTTACCCTTATAGGATGACATGCAGCAATTCTGTGTATAGCATTAAATAAAAAGGGTGATACTGAATGTGCCTGAGAAAACAAAAACCAATAAACATGTCATTTAATATCCAACAAAAATGTGTGTCTTACATAATAATTGTTTGCTTATTTTCTCCCCTATTTATAGATAATCGAGGTCCTTAGATTTGTACTGTATTTAACCAAAAACACTGTTTTTTCTATTTTTGTTTAGTTTTCCTTTTATTTCACTTATTTTAACCACAAAAATCTATTTAATTTAGAACACTCAGTGAAAAAATTTCCTTACCTTCACATGCATGTTTCCAAGTTACGGGTAACTTACTAAGTGGCAGAACGTGGGTGGGGAATCTAGAGCAGTAGCTCCAGGTGCCAACAGTAGTAGAGGACGCTGTTCGGCCTCTTTGAGTACTGCAGCTTAGGAGACAAAAACGTCAGGTTTAGGCTCGCAGGCAGCTGCAGGCGATTGATTACATCATCACCAACCTAATTGTGTCAAGGGGTGCTCGACCCCCTCCCTGCAGGCTGCAGTTGTCAGGTCATGTTGGTGTCTTCTATTGATGTTGGACAATGCTGCCTGACAGTAAGCCAAAGAGGCGGAGATGGGATGATAGGAGCAGCCACACCGAACTTTACATAAATAAAACAATAAGCATTGCCAGTGACAGCTTGCGTCAAACAATGCATGGACAGTGACTCATGGAGGGCTTACTGCTTTGTTCATGTAAGTTCCAAATAAAGCTATACTGTAAATGCACTGAATCTATTTGGAAAATCGATGGGCGAAGGGGGTGGATACAACCAATACAAAATGAGAGGAGGGGGGTGGGAGTGGGAGAGAATACCACATAATACAAAAAGAAGGGGAGGGAGAGAGAATACCATATATAACAAAATAGGGGAGAATGATAGGATACCACATAGTGCAAAGTTGGGGGTTTACTATATAATACATAAAGTAGAGGAGAGAATGGTACATAATACAAAACCAGGAGTGGGGTATACAACCTAATACAAAATGGGGTGTATAAAAGGGGCATGTGGATAAGTGCAATGGCATACTAGGTGCATGTGGCATAACAGTGACATGTGGAAGGGTCTTGTGAGTGTGATGACTTAAAAAGGGTACGTGGAGAGGTCTCATGGCATAATAGGGGCTCATGGCAGTTTAGTGGCATAAAAATGGCATGTGGAGGGGTCTGGTGGCATGAAAGGGGCATTTAAAAGAGGCTGATGCCATAAGGCTATGTAGGGGAATCTGGTAGCATACCAAAGGCACAAGGAGGGATCTTTTTGAGTAAAATGAGCATGTGGATGGGTCTGATGTGGCATAAAAGGGACATGTGGAGGGGTCTGATTGCATAAAACAGGCATGTGGATGGGTCCGAAAGCAAAAAGGGCATGCGGAGGAGTGTTATGGCATATTTTGGGCAATGGATCATGATATAAGTCATAATACTTACTTTTCCATTACCAGGTCCTAGATTTGGAGATGTAAAAGTGCAACCTTTATTTCTTATAACCTTTCTAAATATTTTTCACACTTATAAACTTTCTAAAGTATAAAAGTGATTTAACAATAATTTGTGCATGTATTATACAGCAGGACACGGTCTCTGCAGACCAGTGCGTCTCAACTCCAGTCCTCAAGTACCGCCAACAGGTCATGTTTTCAGGATTTCTGCCTTTGGATACAAGTGGGATAATTACTGACCCAGCAATATAGAACAAGTCATCTGTACATGATTAAAGAAATCCACAAGACATGACCTGTTGAGGGTACTTGAGGACTGGATATAACCACTGCTGTAGACCATTTATGAATTGTTCTTTCATTTCAAATTAGCCTCATATGCTATCTACAGCCACTCTGGTGAAATTCATTATGGGGTGGGAGGCACCGTTGCATAGGCATGCTCTGGGCAGCTTGACTTCAAGCTACACCTCTGATCTTATTTTGTGACCAATCAAAGACCAGTAATTATTTATGTACAATGTATGGCCATAGAGCCCAATCCAATATTTCTCTTTATTGTATTTCCTCCACATAAAGATATAATATATTGTCCTCTTGTAATGAGCTGGACTGGTTTTAATTTCAGTGGCGCACATTTTTTTAAAATCAGTCAGAGATACAGGAATAATCTTTTGATTTCCCATTTGGACTCTATAATTAAATATAACTCTTTTCTCATGCCAAAATGTTTTACTAAGGTAAATTTTAGATTGAGAATGTAAAAGTGCAGGCTGGCTGCCTTATTTTTAAGAATCAGTTGTAGAATCTATGATATTAAATATTTAATGTTTCTTTTGTATAGTGTGCAGATGAAAGCTCCAGACTGATGTGCGAAGAATAAAACCTTTGGAGTGGACAAAACTAAACATCCCCTCCAGTGCCTGGAAATATGGCTTAAGTTCTGAGAAGTTCTACATCACTCAACAAGGTTCAAAGAGGAAAGAGTTGGTGTAACTGTAAATAATTGTGGTGCCAGAAAGGATACACTAGCAAGTTAAATGCTGTTAGCCTGACCTGCTAGGGAGTTGAGGAGGCAGAAGAAAGAATATCCAGCCTGAGTGACCCCAGAGCAGCATATGTGAAGAACTGTTCATTTGTAATTAGGTTACAGGGCAGGTCAGAATGCAGATAATGTAGAGAGATGCTCAGTAGAAAAATATTGCCAAGGAATAGGAGAGAACCTGATAAAGAGTGTGAACTCTAGAATGAGAGAGTGTCAGCTCTACAGTAACATTAATGAGGACTATATAAATAATGTAATGTGCATTAGGAAAACATGTTATAAAAGTGATGCTCATTCCGTAAGTAAACTGTTTCTGTACTGCTCTACTATGCAAGTGTTATTTCCATACATCTAATAGACACATGTTACTAAAACTAAGCCTTGGTGGGGTGGACTAAGCCATGGCAGCAAGTAAGAGGATCTCCAGAGTCAGGTGCTATAGAGTGTATACCTACACTAGACAGGTGGACACGTCTCTACAAATACATTACTTGTGCGCTCAGAATGTGCTAACAGTCAGTAACACAGTGACACTAGTGGTTAATGCCATGTTAAAGCAGACATTAGTTTTCAGGCTGTTTGTATGGCACTAAAGCTCTGTGTCGCTGTCCAAGGTAGCTGAAACTTTCAAATCTGCTACTTATTGTTTAATTCACTAGTTTACACACAAAATACTATGTTTTTGTATTTGCAACTGGCCCATAAATCAACTAGAAAATTGTGAACACAGAAAATTGGGACCTGTCTATCTCTCAGGGTCGTCATTTTGCTTCTTGCAAAAATGCCATCTTACAGCACAAAGTCTGGCACCATAGGGTAAAGCCCATTGCAATGGCATTAAAGTACCATTAAAAAATACTACACTACTTTTTCCACTCATAAATTCTTAATTTAATGAATAATTGATACAAAGGGACATTTGCTTTGGGCCCAGCAGGACAAGCAAAACTTCCAGCAACTTTCTAATAATAGCTGGTGGAAAGAAGAAAATGTAAATACAGTAATTTCTAAATTAGCTTCCTGGTATCCTCATAAGACAGGACAATTCTCACATACTGTAAGGTAAATTACTGTGTAAATTGATTGACCAATGTGAAAACTAAACGAGAACCTGCATCCAAGTCTAAGGGCCATTTTCAAATGCCGGAAAAAAGTCCCGGACTTTTCGCCTGGTGCACTTTCCGCCTACATTGCTGGTTTTGGGTCTGGAAAAGTATTGCGCATGTGGCTGCTTTTCTCCCTATTCAGTACCAAGGGACACAAAAACGGGACCCAGTCATCCCAGTATGGATACCCCCGAATAGCCCTGCTGAAGGTATTTGGGGTACTTAAATGGTCTCAATAGGTGCTAATTAGCGTGTTTGCATATATGGGGTGAAGAATAGCATTTAGCAATATTTTTTCATCCAAATAACTAGTCCCAGCAAATTTGGGGTACCTTAAAATGGGGGCTAGCATAATAAAAAGTTGCTAAAGTGAAGTTTTAAAAATCATGGAAAATCCACCTGCAGCAAACACCTGCAAAGAAATAAACACCTGGGGCAAACTTGGGGACCCCCTGGAGTCTATTTCGCTAGTTTTTAAGTTTGTCCCCCAACTTTGCACTTTTTCAACCCCAAAACAAAAGTACTATTTTGGGGTGTTCTAAAGGTTTTTTAAAACTTGTTTTGACACAGTTTACCTTTGAGGGACTGTCCTAACAGTGCACGGGGGTTCCCGCAACTTTGCACCCCAAAACTCCAAAACTGCGCTTTTTTTCTGCCTCCATTCAGAGGCGAATCTTTTTCACCTATCTGAATGCATTGATTTTCTGCTTAGGCAAAAAGTCACTGCAATTGAATTTGGCGACAGGCGAAATGACGTCATTGGCTAAAACTTTTTGCTGAGAACGGCTTTTCGCCTGCAATTGATTACAGCCCTAAGTTCTAAATATAGGTATTTTTTAAGCTCTAAAATGGGTTCAGGTCCACATAATTCCTCTTTCTTTGCTTCTATATAACCTCTATGTACTGCTCCCGAGAATGCTTTCTGCACTCTAGGGGGCTGAGGCAGTGTTGGGAACAAAGTAAAAAAGTGCAAGTACAGTAATTTTTTTACCTTAGTAAAACCATTGTGCACTACAGGTGGGGCAGATTTATAATGTGCAGAGACAGTAGGTTTTGGGAGTGGCATGACCAAACCTAAATCTAAATTGCAGTGTAAAAATAAAGATGTCCAGCTACATGATATAGCAGCCAGTATTTCCCATGCATGCAAAAAGTAGAAAAATGTATTCACTCCCCTTGTATTGCAACATGGTTCATTCTAGATACAACGTTTCTTGATCTTTTGTTTGCTATGCTCCCAACTCAGAATCAGTCCCTGCATTTGGAACACCATAGAGTACCATAGGACACTTTATAAAGTTACTCCATTTTCCTATGTTGTGTACAGAGGTTTAAGGTTAAATACTGTAATAAGCTCTTTCTCTGGGCCTACTAAAGTCTTAAAGAGGCCCTGGATATAAGTTATCTACTAATTACCAGTTTAGCTACACTCTTCATTATTGCAGGTATAAATGTTCTAGTGTAATTGGCTGACAGAAAAATGGATTGGCTTAAGATACCCATAATGGCTCATTTAGTTTGTTTCATAAAAATCCTCCTTTTGTGTTTTCCTCCCTTTAACTTAATCTGTTTCAGTTCTGTAGTAGTGGCAATGGCAAAATTACAACAATCCTAATCAAAACATTTGCAACCCACATCTATTTCCCACTGGAGTAATTATTTTAATGGCAATTAAAATGCCACAATGCATCTCCAGCGACCCGATTACTATGCCACACTGCTGTCTTCAATCTATCCAGAACTGATGTCAATGCAGAAAACAAACAGAGAAATCTCTAGAAGATGAGGTTAAATGTGTAATTGAAATCATAAAGCACATCGACTGACAGACATTTCCTGAAGCAGCACCCACTGTACATTTGGTGCACTCATGAACAAGAAAGAATAATTTTAATGTGTTTTAATGCTTCTAGTATGTGCTTGCCTATATTTTTATTATGTAATATATATCGTGACAGTGATATCAACAATCAAAACATTTCACAGGGAAGTTTTAGTATATATATATATATATATATATATATATATATGTATATTTTATACAGGATATGGCAAAATGAGTTAGCAATATAATAAAATGGTCTTAATACAGTACATTGAAACAGAATCGGTAAGATATGCCGGCGCCTGAATAACCGCCGGTTCAAATCCCGACGCCGGAAGCCCGATCGTCCAGGATCCTGACAGGATAGGTAAGTACCTTAACCATCCTTGGTGGTGGCTAGCCTCCCCCTGGTGGTGCCTAACTCTAACCCCCCTTCCTGCACCCTAATCCTAACTCCTAAACCCTAACCTCCATTTAGTAGTGCCTAACCCTAATCTCCCTCTGGGGTCCATAAACTTAACCCCCTCATCCCCAGAGAAATTCTAATACTTACTCAGACCCTTACATTCAGGATTCCGGCTTTCGGAATGCCAATGCCGGTATCCTAATCTCATTCAGGATAGGGCATTGGCATTTTGCTGGACGGCGGGACTCCGGCGTCGATCCAGTCCGTGGGCAATTTAAATGTATACTATTGATACTAATTTGAATAACAAATGGCAGTTAAACATGCTGATAGATGTTGTATATGTTCCTACTAGAGATGAGCGGTTCGGTTTTTTGCTTGTATCTTCCCACAAAGCTTGGATCTCAGAATAGGGCAAAATGTCATCTTTCACAGATGTTTTTAATCACTTTGAGATCTGAACTTGAGGCAAAAACATCTGGGCTAAAACCGAATCAGTTCTAGTTCCTACTGTATGTAAGAGCATATTTGTATGTATCAAATATACTTTAATCTGCAGAAGCCAATTAGACAGCAGCTTTGTTTAGTTTATTGCAAGTACAGTAAGAATAATGAAAGTCAGGCCAGGTTTTACATACTTGGAGACTTTGTAGTACAAAATATTTGGCTCACAAAGCCTTGCACCAGCCACAAATTTACACTCTTTTTTCGAAGAACATTGATAAATGATATATAAATCAAAATTTCTAGTTGTATCCCCTTTTATTATAATAACCAAAATATATAAACTATACAGAGAAACACCAATCCTTATCATGTATGGTATGTAAGGCATCTGCAGCTGTAAACTGGGAAACATTAACCATGACATTGGTAGGAGACAAGAGTAGATTGTGTGGACAGCGCCAAAGGGAAAAGAGATTGGGAGCAGTGTTGCCATGCCCACGGGTGATGTCTCATGAGCATCCTAAAAATGAAGGGTTTGAGGAGTTTTTGTGGTCACAAATATGCACTCAAAAGCTTAGTGCCATTTGAGCAACATTTACACTTTCCAATATGAGAATGTGATCTCCCTCTTGGGAGTATGACTGTCACATAAATTATGTAACATCTGTTAAAGCTACTCCTAGAGGTTTGAACTATGCTGACGGTGCTGTCCCCATTTGTGACATTCATCGTTGATTGACAGATGAGAATGAGAAGCCATTTACTCTGCATTAATATATCCTCTTTATATAACAGTAATTCTATATTTTCTGATTCTGTTACTTGCCACAATAAATACATATTATCTTGTCTACTACTACTACTACTACTACTACTACTACTAATAATAATAATAATAATAATAATAATAATAATAATAATAATGTTATTACTTTGTAAAACTCCAATATATCATTAATACTTTACAATATATAAATGATAAATGTCTAGGTATATGAGAGGTTTGCATACTATAAACATACAGGTGAGAACAAGGATGAATTATTGTAATTGTGGTTATTTGGTTCCAGGTTTTTCATTGGTGCACATATTGCACATGTGCACCTGTTGACCTGTGAATTGATCTGTGGAGGCCAATGGTTCTCTCTGTCTGAAAGAATCTGCAATTGAGTTGCCCATGCTACTATGAGCTAACACCATCTTCAGATGGCTTTAGTGGCTGGGGCCATGCTCTGGAATGCTTTCTATTCTGTATCTTGTTAAATCTGATAGTTTAGTAGCCCTCATAGACACCTATGGGGGCAGCTTTTCTGGTTGGAAATGTAGGGACCTCATCAGATAATGGAGATATCTACTGTGGGTCCTGCTTGTTACTTCCTGGAGATCAATATTGCAGGTACCCCTCGAAAATTGGTGTTTTCAAGGATATCCCTCAAATTTTCATTAATAAATATGCCCCTGGTTGAGGTAAATTTGACAGGAAAATATTTCTTAGGTGCACTTACTTAATCCTCCAATCTTTCATCTAACCTCAATATGCCTCAATATGCCATGCAGCATAATATGACTGGCATTAGTGAGCCACCAGGTCCTGTGCAACTCTGCTAGTGTCGGGCATCTTTTTTTGTTGCAAAGCGATGCAAATAGGATGCATCAGGAAACTGTGCTGAATAATTTGATATGTGACACTTGTATACATCTACTGGGGCTTCCTAGTCACATTGCATTGGAACTTTGATGCATTTTAGGCAATAAAAGATGCATAAAAGATGCCTGGCGCTAGCAGAGTCTCACGGGACCAGGTGCCCCAAAAGGGGCTGTTTGCCAAGACTGCAGCAAAGATGAGTGAGAAAATATCTGTAACAGGTTTTTTGCTGCTTCTAACAATCTCAAGCAGGAGATCCGCTCTCCAACTCAGATAGGCCTTTTTTCAGACTGTTGAGTTTTTGAAGCCCCTCCCTTTGAGTTTATCATTCATCTAAGTAGGACCACTAGCTATTTGAAAAATGATCAATGAGCAAAAACTGATTGCCAGGATTGTCTATGACACACTAACAGTCCTGGTTTTAGTGATATCCATGATTGTGCACAGATGGTCAAATCAAAATAACTGAGGCACTAATTAAGTCACTTGTGCTCAAGTATGGCTATCCCCAAAACCTGGACCGTTAGCGTGCCTTGAGGACCGTGGTTGGAAACCCCTGATCTATGACCTTAGAAGCTGTCCATTCTAGTTGTATATTCATTCATACAGCAATACAGATTGCTCATATAGTTCATTATTAGATTTTATTATCATGATGATAAGCAGTATGTAACATCACATTTAAAATGTTACATCCTACCCTGGGCCAGACAGCTATCACTAAACTGTATCTCTTTGGGACAGCATCTTATCAGGTGTGATGTGCTGTCTGGGGTTTAACAATAATTTGTTCTTGCTACAAATATTGGAGATAAGAGATGTAATAGGTACAATTACCTCTAAAAGGGAATGTATCAAAACTTCCAATGAGGACAACTTTAAAAGTTGCCCATAGCAACCAATCAGCTTCTGGCTATCATGTGTCAGGTATATTCTAAGGGGGAGATTTATCAAAGTTCTGAAAGAGATAAAGTACCAACCAAGCAGCTCCTAACTCATTTGTCAAACACAGCCTGTAAAATGATAGTTATGAGCTGAATGGTTGCTACTTTATCTCCACTTTATAACTCTCCAAGGTTTAGTACATCTCCCCCCAATGTCTTATAGTTTTCCCTGATAAACGAGTTAGCTATTTTGTGAGGTGAACAAAATAAATCAAAAGATTCAATATCAATTCATTAAAAACCAAGAACACAACTGTAGCACAAAGTGCTTCAAAGATGTCTTTGGTTTCCAGTGAATTAAATGTTGCATGCTCATGATTATTGGATAAGCCTGAGGTGGCTCAAATAATGGTTCTTAGTGAATTTATAGGTTGCATTCTTATGAATATTGGTTCACAGCCCAAAATGGCTGCCTACATACTATACATGAGCAACATGTACTATGTAAGTATATTGCAATAAGAACAATTAGGGTGTTGGAAGGTCATACAAGTTTGTAATGTTCTAATATGTCAGCTAATTTAGTTTAGTGACAGATTTTTTTTTTTGAGTACTTATGCATTTTGTTACAGTGCTCAGGTTTTAAGTTGAGGACACTGCTTAACATCAATTGGACCAGGACATCAACCTATTAATGTCCTATAGGAAGGTATTCACATGGGGGTGCCTGAAGTTTTCTATCTACTGTTATATGAACTATTTAGCATATATTGTGCCAGTAGCTGTCAAATTAGTCTAATTTAAAATACTGTAATTAACATAAGAGAACCTAACATACTTATCGCAGTAAGCCACTTGTATTCAAATCATGATAGAAATCACGTTAAAGTGGTTTGAATCTCACAAATATATTTTCCATTCCCAATGCTCCAAAACCCAGGGGCATTTTATGCCTAACAAAAACCTTTCAAAACCATTGGAGACTTAATTTTCTGTTGAAGAGAGAACATAAGTGAATGAAAAAAAAATTATCTGAACTTTATGGGTTATAAGCCTTGGATAATAATGTATATAAAGTAGCATGATAATGGTAAAGCAGGATAAGCCCTTTATAATGCATATGATTAATCCATTCCAATGAAGGCAAAGTGCAAATGACATATTGCATATTTTATAATTTGAAGTAAATGACTGTAAGAAAAATGCTTACATGTTGCTACAATACATGTAAGACTAGCTACAGCAATGTTCTCACAAGTGTCCAATACTGCAGTAAAACTCTATGTACATCTACTTTATCTGACCTTTTTAGTACCATGGTGCTATACAACTAACTGACATTTGCTCCTAATAATAGAAATCATTCAGATATGCAATTTAGCAATACCTGATAAGAGCATCAGAGTGATATTTGCTATATATCATCTTAAAGTTTTGTCCGAAAATACATATACAAATATGATATTTTTTCAAGTGTTCATCGAAAATAAGATAGTAATAATTTATGGGGGAAATGTAAATGCCTGATGCTTTAAAGTGACAATCATTTAAAAGGCAAAACCAGGTTAGTTTTGTTTTTTAAATGATTGCCACTTTAAAACATCAGGCAGACTCTCCTGGGTCTCGCCGAGCCTGCAAGTCACAGGCTATTACATATCCACCTATGTTTGTGCGTACTTCACTGCAACTTTTGCTAAATACATTACTGCGTAATTCTAGTTTCCTTTTCATGAAACATTTAACATTACACACAACAAATTATTTGCTTCTTTCTTTATCTGTTTACCCCTTCACAGCTGAGTATTTTTTCAACCATGTGCTCAGGCCATTTTCCAAAATTTGCACAATACTTGCTGACTTTAATGAACTCCTCTCTGGGAGAAGTTCAGAAAGTTGATGCAGCTGACAGCTTTGGGGGGCTCTCCATGCCATTAGGCCCTGCCCCTGTGAAGGCAAAATGCAGCAATTTGCTGGTCCGCGAGGAGGGATGGGGCTAAATGATACAATTTGCATCATTTTAGCCCCACCCTTCTGTACAGAAGTGCAAATTCCCAGTATAATCTCCCCATCCTGCCCACTTTACTAGGAAGTAGGCAGATTGTGGGAGATCCACCTACTGTTACAGGGGTGTGGGGGACTACCCAAAAAGTCGTGAGCCTCCCGCAACTTACCAGAGAGTAGACAAATATTGTTTGCGCTGGTCACAATCCAATATCAAATATTGATTTTCTTTTATGCAGTACCCACACAAATTATACCTTGTTTTTTTTCAGAAACCTTCGGGGCTTATGTAATAGGGTGCAATTTGCAGATACTGCGGGAACTCCTGCGAGTCTTCCAGTATTTTTAGAACCCAAGTGGAGGTAATCTTTCAGATCATCTCCATGATTTTTCTATAGTGCAGGGGATTCAAGTGTGGTGATAACACTGACTACCTGAATTTATATTTTAAAGCAGTAACTCTTTAAAAGGATATCCCCATATTTCTATTTTTTGTAATTGGGGAGATAGATTCTTCCAAAGGAACATCAGCACGCATGGACACAATGGTATAATTTTCCCATTCATTCCAGCAGTTGTCGGCTGTCCCTAAGGGTCACTTGAACAGGTGGAAAAGAGGTAAATATTTTTTGCTGCTGTGGAGGACAAGTGGGACTCATCTTCCACAGCAAAGTGAGTAATTATGACATAGCTCAATACGACTATACACATTGGATACAACTTTGTTCACAAAGTCGTTCTGTGAAGTACTCAAGTGCCGTTAATGTAAATAAGTTAGCCTACATGATTTAAAGTCTTTTATGAAAACGGATGAAAAGCACGTAAGGAAACAGGAAAATACAGCTAATTATTTAATGAATGTCAAAGGAGGGACACACTAATCAGTAAACTAAAGTTACACTATGTAGACAAAAGTGATTGAACACCCTCACACAAGCAAAATGCATACCATGCATATCATTGCACCTGAGTTCCAAATGGCCACTAATGTGGCGGTATTGACAAGAACACTTCGTAGGGAGGCCCATGCACTTGCAGTTCTATGAAAATAACTAATGTTTTTATCAGGATGACAATGCTACCTGTCATGTTTCCTAGGCGACTCTGGACTGGTATATAGAAAATTTGGTAACCCGGATGGACTGGCCAGCTCAGAGACCAGATCTTAACCCCATTGAGAATCTCTGGGACAAATTGGAGCCACGGGTGTGTTCTAGGCCAACTCAACCTTCTTCAGTGTCACAGTTGGTCACTGTATTTAAGGCGGAATGGCAAAACATACTCCCTGCTGTTGTCCAGGAACTTTTGGACAGTTTGCCAAGAAGTGTATCTGCAGTAATCGCTACACGTGGTGAACCTACAAAGTGCTGACTTCAATAAAATCTCTTTGATCTATTTGTAGTCAGTGTCCATTCACTTTTGTCTACATAGTGCATCTGACTATACAAAACAATACTTTAATAGAAATGCAACTCATACTGCATCTTCTCTAATAATGCATATCAAAGTAAGCACAGCAGATCAGCCATTGCTAGACTGAAACACGAAGATGTTCAGCCTCATTCCAGGTAACTTTACACAACTGGATGAGCTTCATTTGCCTTCCACATGTTAAACATTCAGATTTTTCATGAAGATTTATAGATGTTTTGAACGCAAATTATTCTGTCTGAGACAATGTTAATCTACTAATAAAAACAGGTACAACATGAATATTCATGAACATCCGTGAATATCTACACAACATTTAGATTTTTTTTTAATATGCCTATTACAATCTTCATTATGATAGTTACAGTATAGTAGTCTGTGTCCTTTGTACATTCTGCAATTTGCATCCTGACTGTGCTCTCCCTGTGCACATTTCCTTACAGCTTCTATCTCTTCAAGTCACTATAAAAATTATTGTTGTTTTCACTGAAGTCATTTTCCTGCAATGTTTAACTATATCCCTTACAATGGCATTTTAAAAATCTGTCAGCATCAGGTGTTAATTTACTTTGTTTAGACAGCTAACATAAACTTAGCTTAAACATACAATATAAAAAGAACAAATGAGTATAAAATTAGAACAAATATAATTTATCTTCCTATTCTTAAAATTTGCTTTTGCATGAATAATAAATAGATATGTTATATAATATAATATTAGGATGTCTCACCTTGGAAACTTTCAGTTCCAGAAGAAAAAAATAAAAACAAAAGTTACACCATTACCAAGTTATGCTCTCTGGAGAAAATATCAAGGAGAGTAACGTAGCTCAACACGACTGTCAATGTCACTGTCCAATAAAGTACTGTATCTCATCCTACAGTACCGACTAAAACCATCTATATACTGTACTGTACACTGTTTTCAAAATGCTTTCTAGCCTAGAGAATTCTGGGAGTTTGTTATTGGAAGCTATTACTATTATATTAGTTACAGGATTCAGATAGTGTGTAGAGAATATCTAATGTTACCTGATCTTCACATTAGAGGAAAATCTTATGCGCAAAACCACTGCTGTATCTTCTACTTGATATCAGTGGCTCTAAAACCAAAAGTGCCAATAGCTTTTAGATTTGGCTGTAGGGAATGATCACGTTTGCCAAGCTCAAACGAGGTCACTCAATTAGGAGAGGAAAATGTTTACATTCCATTAAATGATAGATGCACTTTGCAGTGGTAAATATATGCGGGGGGTGGGGTGGGGGATTAAATTGATCATTTAAAAATATACAGCATGGAAATTAGTAGTACAACTTAATTGCAAGCTTGATAAAACATGTTTTTTGTGTGATCAGTTAAAATACTGTTAGTAAATGTGCCCTTTTTTGAATAAAGCATGTTTTGTTTGCTTTCCATCTCCCTGCCTTACATGAGACCATATAAGATTGTGATCTGATTTATATTGCAATGTACAATTTTGTTTATTGCATGTCTCCTCTAACCCCAATGTTAAAATCACTTTCCTCTTTCCCTGGTGAAGAGTAAATTCCTTGAATGAGATTAAATGCTTCAAAGGGTTTAAGAAAAAGAGCAGTCTCAATTTTATATATTGTTTTTGGATTACCAAAGACTCTGCAGTGTTTCTGCACATGATAAAACAGTTAATGAACAGCACAGTTTATAGGTACTCATGAAATGGCTTGCAATGTAGCCTTTATCTAGGTTTGCATGGAATGTTGATTGAACATTTTAAGGGCAGATTGGATGGGAAAAGGACAAAAGCAATAACTCTCTAATTGTATGCATATTCATATAATAGACCTGGCTAATGTGTTTTCAGTCTCTCCTTTATGCAGGCTAGCTGGAACATTGAATGGGCATGTTAATAATAGATAGTTCTCATATGTGCAACTAAGTACAGATACATTTGACCTTAGACTGTTAATGAACACAGTTCATTTCCTTTAGATAATTACCTGTTTTCCTTAAACTTTAATTGGCTGTGTGGAGATAAATTCACAGTGATATTTGCTGTACACTGTAATATAGCAAAAATCATGGTCAACAGTATCACTGACATTAAAATAGTATACACGGAGAAAGAAATTTATGTAATAAGCGAGTGGGTGTCACTAAACTGGTGCAATCTGGAAAGAATTTCAGAGGTGTAATCTTTGAGCATGCACACAGTATATTATTTTACTGTTCACTATTTACAGTAGGTGTTGTTTACATCATTTTAACATGTCCACCTAACTACAGATTCCTATAGACAATGAATATATGAAGTATTTTAACAAAAATAGGTAAGCAGAACACTTGCAAATTATACTTTACAAAAATACTAAAACATAAAAAAAAAAAAAAAAATACAGTGTAATACAGATTAAAATATAGTTTACTTCTATAGGTTTAGTAGATGTTACTGCTCCTGTTGGCATTTGTTACTATCTTATGCTTAATATGCAAGCTGCTATGAATAACAATGCATTAGACACTTAAGAAAAGTGATCAAGAAATTGCATTATTGTACATGCCACAATCTGTCATTAAATGTGTATTTGTGTAGAGACATTAAAGGGAATAAAAATAGAATAATGCAGTAGCTGAAATCATTATTTATCCTTTATACTAAAATGGCAATATGTCATTATTATGATTGCCTGCCCTGTGAACTGTGGAATGATAGCAATAATGTCTGATAATCTCAAAAACTTTTGTGGACCAAGAAAAATGCTGGAAAAAAGCATTCATCGTGCTAATCTTTTTCTTTTTGGTTTTGTTATTAGCAAATAAAACAATCAATTATAGTCTCAAGGCAATATACACAAACCTTTTCCTACTGAATCACTGAGCCATTTTCCTCTCTTATTAGTCCCATAGGAGAGAATCTTTATTGATCATGGAGTCATGGCAACTAAGCCCATTTGCAAATGCATTCAACAGAACAGTTATTTTGTCCATCTATGCATTTTTTTGTCTCCTTCCTACAATGCAATAGTAGCAGTGGTGGATTACTGTAGTGTGCTGCACATGTGTAAGGTACTGGTTTGCTGTTTGAGCTCCCATTATTTCTTTCCTGTGAACTCTTATTAGCAATATTGAGCCACTGAATGACAATTCAATTTTGATTTTTTTATTATTTATTATATTTTTAGATTGCAAAAAAATGTCTATTCATGGAACTGAAAATGTTAACCCCTTACTACTCACCTTTGTGCTGAGATTATTTTAGCACTATGTGGGCTGGTCATATGTCATTATCAGTATCAGTAATATGTTTATGCAGTCCTCATCCAAAATAAACTTTAGGGTTTTTGTAGAGTTTAGAGAAGATTTTTTAGAAAATACCATTATACCTTATACCTTCTGACACAGCAAAAGAAAGTCTTAACGTGACCAAAAAGCGTTTTCTTATTTTTTTGCAAGATAATAAACCAAAATAAAATGATGATTATTATGGAAAGCAGGGGCACTGAGAGGTGAGAAGCGGCTACTACGTGCCTGGGCCCGGGGTGATTATAAAGGCCCAATGGGGACCCGATCAGTGATCACCCCCACTTCTCTGCCCACTACAGCTAGCCGCACCTGTATAGCAGCACAATCGCACAACTACTGCAGCAGTCTCCTCTCACTGGCCGTTGTGCTGCTGAGCCTGTGCTGCTATACAGGTGCAGCCAGCGGTAGTGGCCAGAGAGAAGTGTTACAGGTGGTGGGATCGCACTAATCACCACACCACTTCCCCTAAAGCTGGCCCCTATTTGAAATAAAGTGGACAGAGATAAAGTACCTACCAATCAGCTTCTGTCATTTTTCAAACACAGCCTGTAAAATGACAAGAGCTGATTGGTTGGTACTTTATCACTGTCTACTTTCTCTCTCCAAGGCTTAGTACATAAACGCCATAATCTTTAAGTAGTAATGACTCAATTTGAATTGAATAGTAAGGATGAATATGTTCAGTATATATGAGGGTATGCACGGGTGCAATATTTGTTGCTGATATTGCATCCACAAATAAATACACATTTCTAGTCTCTGATGTAATTAATGAACATTGTAATTACAGTTTACAATAAATCACTTGCTCCTTTTCTTGTTTTATCCAATTTCCACATAGAAATAGTAAACATATACCAACATATCACCAACTTATGTTCTCACTACAACATACTGTAATTCATTTCAGACCAATAATAAGTTTCTAGAAACAACAAAGCTATAGTATAAAGCTAAAATATAATACACCAATATGCACTCACAGTGTATTTATTGTTTTTTATTAGGTCACATATGCTCTCAGCAGAAAACTATTCTTGAACTGCTGATGTATTTAAACAATTTTTTATCACTGAAAGCTTTAAAAGCTGTGTTTTAAGTGTAATCTTTCCTAAAGCAATAGGTTTCTGCTAGATTTAACACTTTTGTCCCTTTGTATTCGCAGACTACACATAGCTTCTACCACGCTGGCAGGGCAACATATTAGAAATAAAATGCAATTCTAGTATCTGACACTTCAATTTAGCTTCTTCAGCAGCAAAGATCATCAACTGCACTGCTTTCTCCCATGATAGAAGATCACCTAAATATCACTTAACTGATGTGAGCTCTGTTGGTAATGCATATACCCGCTTCCCACTACATTACCGCCATGCTGCCTAGAACAAAAATCAATTTTTAATTGACTGGATTATTTGAGGAATGTTGCTTATCCATTGTGTGCCTTAGCTGATGGATTTTCCTAGTTTCTCTGTCATCTAGAAGACTGCAAGTCTGCAAAACTCTTCAACATAATAGCATTTGAATTTATATAGAGGGTAAAATCACATACTCTTTGTTCTTGGTGTCTTCTAACCAACAGCATCATGTGAAAAAAAGCTCACACATTTGTGGTTTTTCAATGTGCGCACATAACAGCTATGTTGGTAGATATATATATATATATATATATATATATATATATACAGTATATGTATGACATCACTATTCTCTAGTTATAATTTTCTTGCATAATGGTTTTCTGTAATTTAGAGCACAATGATTGAAATATAGGAAATTAAATGAAAAAAAAAATTACAGCAATTTTGCCATATGTTGGAGTGTCATTCCTCATTAATTTGTTTGGTAGGGCTCCTCATAATGACTGCTGTAGGATGAGATAGCATGAATATGTCTGCATTGGCACAACTATCTGGTGTTGAGGGGAGCACGGACATGCCGGTTGAAAACCTCAAGTCCCCCTATGTTATTCTGCTGGCCTATTATATATTAAAACTCCGTACACATAATGGAACTGTACTCTTTAAAAGTATATGGTGCAATCAACAATTAGGGGCATATGTAAAATCATTAATGGAAAATATATTGAAAATGGCATTTAGATTAAGTATCAGGCAAATGTGTTATGAATATAATGCAGGAGATCTTTCAATGATCTCCTATGTTACTAAAGCAACATGTTCTTTTCATGCCAAGTCCACTGTCATCAAATGGACTCTTTAGTTATTGAAATGTGCCATGCTACTGAGATATAGAAAAATTGTGAAATGCAAACCATTCACCACTAATTCCTTTTTCCAAGTGTGCTTCAGTGAGAACACCAGTAGATGAACTCTAATTATAGGTGCCTGCTGAAAAACAAAACTCTTTTATGCTGCAGCCAATTTTTGCTTAGTGTTATAAGTAGACTCAACTATTTTCTAAGTAGCCCTGACTGTGAATAATGTTTTTCAATAGTGTATCTATAATGGATCCCCTGCGCTGCACCTGGGATCAACTGTTTCACCACTGTGGCTGCCTGAGCAGCACTCCCCCTTCCAATACTTGTCCGATAGCACCATATTTCTGGTGATAGTTGTCTCTGCACTGGAGCCAACAAAGAGTCTAGCACTTTGCTGGAATCTTTGCTCTCGTCTGCACACATGTGCCATCTTTCCAAATATATCACAAGAAAGATGGCATTGTCAGTAACAGGTAAGGAAGGGAGGTTCTGAAGCACGATGGTGATGGTAGGCTTTGCACATGGCCTTAAAAACTCTTAAACACCCCTGATGGCTTCACACGTGCAATGAAGCAATATTTTTGTACCGAATGTATAAACATGTACTAAACATGTGCTATGTGCAATAAATCTGTTTTTAATCCATGTGTTTTTCAGTCAATCCATGTATTTTAGCCATATAATTTGCTAAAAGTTACCCAGGATTTGCATTATAAGCAGATAAGACATTACTGACTAAGGGACTTGTTTGTCAATTATTAAGTGTGGGATTCCCCCCCCCAAATCAACAATTTTCAGGGGTACCTGAAAAAATAAGTATCCCCCAAATGTATCTACAGGGGACCGCAGCAGATATCGGAGATCCCTGGGTTTCGTTCGCTAAAGCAGCAACCTATGGAGGCTGATTTCCTGCCAAATTTACCAAGCTGTGGAATCTGAAGATGGAGTCAGGCATTGTAGCCTATAGGTTACATAATACATATCACAAAAAATACAGGGAGAGGTATTCGTAGGGTCCCTCCCTGGCACTGACCACTCGCGCTTGGACGCCGGATGCCAGGAAGTGAAAGTAAAGATATCAATAATCTTATTACAGTACTTTAACACACTGCAGGGACAGGCTCCCCTTGCCTTGCATGTGTATAATAATACAGCCTGGAGGAACTTCATTTCTTATTCCCAGAAATAGTGGCAATAAGAATTTTAAATATCGGGTTTAAGTCTAGATAATTAGTAAATATGTTCCTAAAACAGATTCCCAATTCAAAATGGCATTTTGGAAATGTAATTCTTGTTCATCTATATACATAAATATATATAAATATATATATGTGTATATATATATATATATATATATATACAGCATCAAGAGGTCCGGCACTCCAAACAACTTAACATATAACTCCAAGTGGTATCTTCACATAGAAATTCAAAAGACATACCATAGGTGTGGCACTCACTCATAAATAGATAGCTCCACTCACGTTTTATGCATCAACATTTCAGTACTTCAATGCACTTCTGGATGTATATATATATATATATATATATATATATAGGAAATCCCGAGGGTTGGCACTCCAATAACAAGTACATTGTGTCTGGTGCCTTCCGTATTTAGGACCTCCACCGAGACCCCAACATGTAGCAAAAACAGACGGCAGCAGTCAATTAGTAAACACACGTTACCAGCAGTATACAGTATATACAGTATATATATATAGTAGTTTTGGTTTCATATGTGTAAACAGTGCTGCTTCATAGAGGGAGAGCCATACACAATATACCTATATATCTCACACAGCAAGAAAATTATAATCTATTTCAAATGACTTTAATACCAAGGTATAAAACACTATGGCATATCATGAGTATAAATATTTTATAAACTGCAACACAGAAGCAAGAATTCAACGAACAACCTTCTCAATCATACTGTACAAGAACAAAGATTTTATTGTTCACTAACTACAAAAAAAATAAAAATAAATTTGTGCTAGCGAGAATATAATACCACTCAAATAACTCCGCTGACAGTTTGGTCCTTTTCATGAATGCATTAATGTGATATCATCATGCATACATTTATTTTTGCATTATAGCATGTTATGCACTAGTAAGCAAGAGCTCAAATGTTATATTTATATAAAAGTAATTATTTAGCTTTTTGTTTCTGAATGTATTGGATATTTTTGGATGAATCATAAAATCTGTCAGCTGAGTCTACACACCTGCCCCTATTGTGATTGTCCAACCTTATTCTCACAAGCTACAAGGATAAGAATAGCCAGTATTAAAACAATGAGCCTTGGTTAGTACATACCTGTGCAATTCATAATGTGGTTGGGAGGTGATAATTACGCCCCAACTCGCAATGCGGCAATGTAAAACATTCCTTTGAAATTATGAAAGTTGGGGCGCATGGACAGCGCTTCTAATAAAGCCCTGTCCCGGAGAAGTCATGTCATCGACCTGGCAAGTGTACTGCTAATGCATTGCCCTTGGTCTGCACATGCATCAGTGGGGGCCGATAGAGAGAGATTCGGGGTATCTCTCTGTGGAAAATCAGTGTTCTGATATCTGTCATTATAATCACCAAGAAGCTATCTTTGTCTTTTAACATAACAGAAAGTCATAGGGCAATTTTTACCCAATTTATCTTAGCTATATTCAATTACTACTGCTTTAACATATGTATTTGTGAACATAATTAGCTACTCTTCTTAGTTGTATTTTTGTTTTATTGGTCCTATGTGCAATATATTTGAATGCCACTCATCATTATGTTTTGTTGCTAATTGAAACTTGGTTGTCCTTTCACAGCTTCTGTAGCCTGGAGACTTTAGTTTGGTATTAGGATGTGCTGGTGAGACTCAAAGTAATAGGTAGGCAGTAGTGACTTGAAATTCACAAACAAACAGTCGACAAGGGACCTGAAGTTCTGTGTCATAGAAACAAAAGACACAGCAGGCCTTACAGCTTGCAAATAACTCAAGCTGATAAAATTAATACTGAACAATGAGGGAGCTGAACCACATCTGACAATGGAGAAAATTTAGGAGCAGATGTTTTCAAAGGCTTGGGTTGTTGCCAGGAACATTGTCCATCAAACGGCAAACTGCATGATCAGAAATGCACCCACTGAGAATAGTTCCTATACATCTCAGAGAGAGAATTCAAATGTCCCTTGCACATATGGAAAAACAGGGTGTTATAGTGAAGGTCAAAGACCCCTCACAGTGGGGAAATTCAATGGTGAATGAAATGAGATACTATTCTAAAAACCTGTACAGATTTAAGAGACCTCAATCAGGCTGTTAAGAAGAAGCATTATACACTACCAATGGTGGAGGACATCTCAAACACATTGTCAAGTGCACAGTTCTTCATTGTTCTTGATTGGCAATTGGGTCATTGACTGCTAGTGCTGGATGAAGACAGCAGTAAATTAACCAATTTTCATACACCATTTGGGATTTACACACTTACAATTTGGAATAATAACCACACAGCAAATATCTCAGTATGAGATACATGAAATAATAGAACAACTACATAGGGTAGATGTAATAATTAATAATATAATGGTACATGGGAAAAGGGGGTAAACCTGATGTAGTCATGTATGCACTGCTTCATCTCTACAGAGCATAAAGGATTACATCAGGTTTACACATAAACACCAGCATGAGTATAAACCATATCTAAAGAAAGCAGTAACAGTAAATGAGATACCCACATCAATAGGGGATTAGCACAAGGTACTGTACTACTGCCCACTTGTGAACCTTACCCAAAAGGACACAGAAAGAATATGGGAATTTATCTCTTGGAAAAATTTTGAAACAAACAAAGAACGCGTGAGCAGGTAAAAAAATAACAATATAATGTCTCTATTATATAAAAAGGTGATGTGATTCAAGCAAAGAGCAGGACTATGGCAGTGCACAGGGCCATAACTAAGGTGGTGTTGCAGTGCCATGGCACAGGGCACCGCAGGGGAGGGGGCGCTGTTGGGCCTGTCAATTTTCTGTTTATTATCATTCTCACTTATAGATTCCTCTTCTTTTATCCCCAGCAGCTCCCGGCCTCCCGTATCTCTTCCCTGGACCTTTCCCATGAGGCCACAGACCTTTATCAGATGCTTTTCTTATGTCTCTATATGAAAAATAATAGGGGGGGGGGGGTGCCAATGCTCTTTCTGGCACAGGGTACCAAAATGTCTAGTTACAGCTCTGGCAGTGCATATGAAATACGGCAAGCATATAGCCATAACGCAAACACAGATTTATTCTGCAACATAACACAAGTAGTACCTTGTGTATATGGTAACATTACAAAAAACTCATTTCTAGTGACAGATCCATTTTATCTGTTTTAAATGTCTTAAAAATGCATATAAGATTAATTTACAACATGCCAGTGAGTATAATCCCTTAGTTAAATACAGGTGATATACAAACCTTTTTTGTTTGCCAGTAATTGCTCCATTATGGATGTCTGATTAAAAATCACTAACATTTACAAACATAACAAAAGTTATTCAGTGCAAAGGTTGGGGGTCATCCACATAATATCACAGGAAAACATTACAGCAAAGAGAAAACAGTGTTCATCTAGATATAGATAATGGAACTATTTTCGGTAACAGAACACAATAAAAAAAGCATCAAAATCAGATCTTGCATTATTCCTGGTTTGCAGTACCGATTCTACCATTAGGCAGCTTCAGGCAGCTGCCTAAAGGCGCCAGCCACTGGAAGGCGCCACTGAGTCCACCAAAAAAAATGAAGGATGTCTCTTTCAGTCCCGACCGGGACTACTGATGACCAAGGCTGATGCAGGAACTCCCCCAACCCCCGGTACTGCACACTCATTTGTTAATGCAGTAGAGTCAGCAGCAGTGGTGGTAGCCCCTACCCTCTCTCCTATCATCTCTTTTTCTATAGGTGCCAGCCTGTCTCTGAGGGTGAGTGTGTATGTGTGTGAGTTTAATGAGTGCAGGCAGGATGAATGTCAGTATATGTGGCTTAATGAGTGGTAGAATGGTGAGTGTGTGTGTTAATGAGTGCTGAAAGGTTTAGTGTATGAAGGGTTTACGAGCGCTGACAGTCTGCGTGTGTGTGTGTGTGGGGGGGGTTAATGGGCACTGACATCTTGGGGCACAGAAGTGTGGCATAAATATGTATTGGGGATGGATGTGTGGCATAATATATTGAGGACACAGCTGAATGGCATATAAAGAATTTGTGGCATGTGTGGCATATATTTTGGGAGCATTGTGTGGAATAGTACATGGCTATGTGGTATACAATAAATTTGGTGCACAGCTGTTTGGCATATGTAGTGTGGGCACATATGTGTGGCATATTATTTATTGGGGGCACAAATATGTGCCATAATATGTATTGGATGCATTGATGTGTAGCATAATCATGAAGTGGGGATACAGCTGTGCAGCATATAATAAATTTGTGACACAGATGAGTGGCATGTTATGAATTGGGACAGTGTTATGAGGCACAGTATGATTTTATGTCTCTGCTGCATGGCATGTTAATTGGGACATTTCTATATAGTATATTATGAATTTGGACACTGCTGTGTGACATATTAAAAATTGGGAACACTAATGCATGGCATATAATGAATTTAAGGGAGCAGGGGCAGTGGGTGAAATGTTGTCTAGGACACACAGAAATCTTGCACCAGCCCCTTTGGTTTGAGAAACTAATGTTTTCAAATTTATACTTAGCTAAAGTAAGTAATGGCAATAGAAAATAATAGATCTGATCATCATTGCTTGTATTTATTTTTAAATAACTGAATGCCATCTTCAGCACAATAAACTGTTCTACTGCATTATTATAATACACATTACAGGTGTTCATTATTTTTTCAAGACATAGGCTCATTAATATACAATTTTACTCAGTGGATTACATAATATAATTTACTATTCCAATTTTTTTCCATAATAATATTTACATTATTTTAATAAAGCAAATTGTTGCTAAAAACAAAACATAATAGTTTATATTGATGTGTCTATGGAAAGCTCATTTTCTGTTTCCATAGCAAAAGTAATATGCCTTTGTCTTGGCGGTTTTGCCTTCTTTAAGCATTTACCTTAATGAGCTTTGATTCTTTGTCCCACAAGAGATTAGTATTCAGTCCAACAAAACAATTTATTGCCCAAAATGTTACAACTGCTGATAATATCTCAGCTTCCCCAATACTTCTGCCTTGACAGCTAATACCCTAATGTTTCATTTACAGCTGAACAAAGCAGCTTATCTCCGCTAAAAGGGGAATTAGTAGTGAAAAATAATTTCAATCATCTGTGTGGCTTCCTGAAGAAAGCGATGACTTATGCATTCTTGCCTAGCCGGAAGACAGGTGTGTATAACTTGGCGAAACAGAGAACAATTCTGTAGCATATTCTTCGTAATGCACACAAAGCAGTTACATGGATCAGTGAAGAGTTACTAGTCCTGGTCTGTCAAAATGGAGAAAAAATGCAATTAGCTTTATGCTGTGGTCAGCAATTCTCCTGAAAAGATCAGACTGCAACTGAAAAAAATCAGATTGAATCAATAAATAGCTTTCTTTGTCACCAGCAAATGTATGTAAAAAATACCAATGTGTTAAGCCAGCATGGATCGAAGTGCTGGATGTTGATAAAATTATACTGTCACTAAAGTAAATGGGTTACAAGGCTGCAAAGGATGGAATTTTTTTCCATTCCTGTGTCTAAATAATTTAATTCACTTTACAACTCTGTAATGTAATAGCTGTTCCTTTAAGATTGCGAAAGAGAGAAATTTACATGTCAGGGATCTATGGATAAATCAGCTGTCACCAAAGGTACACAATACTCTAGATTAAAGAGAGTGAACAGTATATGATGGGCCAACCAGCATCTGCAGAGAAACTGAATCTTTTTACTGTATCTAAATATATCTATATTTGTGATGTACAAACTAATAGCAGAGTGACCAGGGTTAGGACACTGGGTCCATAACCTATTAAAAGAGTATTAGCAGAGTTGAGGTACTCTGAGCCCTGGGAGTACTTATGGTGCATGCTAGATTGGTGAAGTGTGCAGCAAGGGGGCTGGTGGTGGCTGGCAACATATGTAAAACAACTTATCCAGTTCTTGGATTTATTAAGCAGGCAGAAATGCAGGTGGTTGTAGACACAGGGATGAAGCAGATACAATATAACTGGGTACTAGATGCATCCTGGAGCAATTAGGCAAGCTGGGCATTGCAGTGTGCCAGGTGGATTCAGAGCATACACCCTAGTGCTGGCAGGAGTCTCAGGGTATATTCATTTAACATGGATGCCAATGCAGGGGCGTATTAAGAGAAGAGGGGGTCCAGTTGCTTTCCCCATTCAGGGCCTCCTCCTCTCTCCAAGGCGGCCAGCAGTGCACTGACAAAAACAGTAGACTCTGGGCACTAGTCTGTGCTCAGAGTCTGCTGCACATGCGTAGGCAGGGCCGTCTCTAGGGGCGGGCGACCCGTGCAACCGCACGGGGTGCTCCGACCTCAATGCAAAATACGCCGGGTCCGACTCCTGCAGGCTCCATCAGCGCTGTGACAGCCTGTTTTACCTACAGTAACTTCGCGCACGCATGGCGTGCACCCAATAGCCGCTTTCCCTCCTCTCCTCCTGGGTGTCACATGACAGGAAGGGGGCAGCGCGCCGCACACACCACACATCAGCCGCACAAATAGTCTGTCCGGTCCCGCCGGCTGAGAGTGACCTCCACTCCAGTCTGCTGCTGGCTGCCCTCGGCTCGACTCCTCACTCACTCACTCACTCACTCACTCTCTGGTGATCTCACTGACTGGGTGGTTGGCGGCGGTGCCCGCACTCCGGACTGGGCGGCATTGTCTGGGCATGGGATGGAAGCACGGCAAGCGCACAGCAGCTGCAGCTTCACCAGGTTCCAACTTACTTCTTCCAGTTCCAGGTAACTAAACTGTACCTCTGCGGGGGGAAGGGGAAGTGCGTGCAGCGTGGTGTAAATGTCACTGTCAGTTTTGCAGGCTGCCTGCAGCAGCATGTTGGGGCCTGGCGGGTGCACAGCATGTGCTATGTCATTTGGGGGGGTTCAGTGCAGCATGTGTAATATCAATTGGGGGGACAGGGGTGCAGCATGTGTAATATCAACTGGGGTGGAGGGGGGTGCAGCATGATGAGTAATGTATATGCTGGGCCCTGGGGGGGGATCAGCATGTGTCAATGGGGGGGTGCAGCATGTGTAATATCAATGGGGGGTGCAGCATGTGTAATATCAATGGAGGGTGCAGCATGATGAGTAATGTATATGCTGCGGGGGTGCAGCATGTGTAATATCCATGGGGGGTGCAACATGATGAGTAATGTATATGCTGGGCCCTGGGGGGGGAGTAGCATGTGTAATATCAATGGGGGGTGCAGCATGATGAGTAATGCATATGCTGCGGAGGTGCAGCATGTGTAATATCCATGGGGGGTGCAGCATGATGAGTAATGTATATGCTGGGCCCTGGGGGGGGAGTAGCATGTGTAATATCAATGGGGGGTGCAGCATGATGAGTAATGTATATGCTGCAGGGGTGCAGCATGTGTAATATCAATGGGGGGTGCAGCATGATGAGTAATGTATATGCTGGGCCCTGGGGGGGGAGTAGCATGTGTAATATCAATGGGGGGTGCAGCATGATGAGTAATGTATATGAGTGTGTAATGTCAGTTGTCGGGCTGGAATGAAGTGTGTATTATGTGAATCTTGTTTTTTCAGTGTGTTTTATGTGGTTCTGGATTTAATAATGTATTTGAGGTGGATGTGGTTTTAAAACGTAGTTTATGTGGCTCTGGCTTTTCCAATATATTTTATGTGAAAGTGGTTTGTTGCAGTGTAATCCTGAAGTGGCTTTTTCAGTATATTTTATGTGGATCTGGCTTGTATTTTCAATGTGCTGGGCTCGCCCTCAACGTGACTAAAAATGGGTGTGATACAAGGTCATACTCCTGCAAATGTCACACCAAAGGCGGCGTGGGCTTGTGACAGCCAGGCCACACCCCATTTTGTGAGAATGCGCCTCTGGCACGTGCATGCTGTCAGGCTTTAATTTAACTACATATATTTTTCAGCGCTTTGCCTCTGACAGGTTAGCCATCCCTGGGCTCAGTAGTCACAGTGGCTGACATTCTGTGGTCTATTGAGACCACGCTCCCTTACTGTGATACCACACCCCCTCTCGATGAGGCCACATCCACTCCGCAATATTACTGCTTCTTGGGGGGGGGCTCATTTTGACTGCTTGCACTGGGAACCTCAGACCCTAGAAACTGCCCTGTGCGTAGGTCACCGGGAAAATGGCACGAGTTCAGGGGTTTTGTGCAGCACTACTACAGCTAACGCAGAGCTTTAGAGAGGTAAGTATTACAAATATGGGTGCAGAGTGTGCAGTGTGGATCCCCCTAGATCCAGGGGCCTGCACCCATTATATATATGCCCCTGTGCCAAGGATAAAGCTGCACAGAGAAGCCGCGCATGCTCAGTAGCGCATGTCGGAGGTCAGACCTCCTGACAGAGCCGCAGTGAGTCCTAGAGACCGCTGGCTCTCCCTATTGTAGATGGAGACAGTACAGAGCGCATCTCTTCCAACACAAATAGTTTACATAAAGTCATATAATATGCTATACAATAGCTTTACAAAATGATATAGTTAATGTATATAATAAAAAAAATGCTTAAATATGCTAAAATCACATTACATTCATTTTTTTAAAAGTATTGTTTATTTGCACTGAGGTTAAGAAATTTTAATTTACCAAAATTGTTCTTCAATGATGTGTCATCTGAATGAAAAGAAGAAACAGTCCTCATTCGAGCATTGAAAGCACATAAAATATGTAAATTATTAGACAAACTCCATTAATCTCCATGAGTAAGCGCCCTTTACATGAAATGCGTTAGTGTGTAATTTGGCTTGCCTTTCCCAGCTACATCCAATGGCGTTCATTTAATAAATTGATGCTTTTACGAGCATCTAAGATTTCAGACTGGATTTTCTTTTCTCTTTGTTGATCATGTTCATGGAGAAAGCCCTATCCTTTCAGTTGACTTTTTGGAATTTGCCAAGTTCTACTTTGGCGAATAGGGAAGAGCTCACTCTATTATTTTTAAAACTTATTTGATGTTTGTCAGCTCTAAACAACAATATATAAGTACAGAATTTTTGTTAAAAAACAATTACAAAAGATAGGAATAAAAAAAATATGTGCTGTCACATTTTAAATTCTTTACATTTTGAATTATTGTGTTTAAAAGTAAGACTCACTATTTAAGTCACAAAACATTATTTATGAACTGGGAAACACAAATGCTCTTTTGTGAAATAATATGCCTGCTTTTGTGTGTCTTGTTTTACATTGTAGAACACTGATTGGTGGGCCATCTATAAGGGTGCAGAAATTTGTCCAAGCCAATGTACTGTAAGGAGTTGGACAGACCAATTACATACATGTATTGCTATATGTGGAATACTGTAGGTGCATAAAGATGTTTAGTTTTAATGTTTCAGTACAGAAATTAGATTTCATTTTGTGGGTCAGGAATACTTAAATTACATAAAAAGGTGGATAGGGTGCTTTCATAGAAGTGTTCACTGCTCTGTGGGATGATGCAGACCCTTTTGTATTGGTAAATAGATTTAAATTCAATATCACTCAGAGGGTATTATCTATAACAAAATCTATAGTGATGTCCAATCTCTGTTATGTGCAGTGAGAGCCAACAGTTCCAACTGATTTGAAGGATGCCTGTCCGAGGTATTATGGTGCGTACACACGGAGCAATATAAATGAGCGTTTTGAATGATAACGATATTGTTATATTTTAAATCATTAATTTTTAGGCCCCTACAAACTCACCGACGACCAGTGATGTGCAGCCACATATGGACGATTGCGATATCGTCCATCAGCCGTGCATGCAGGTCAACTTGCTCGATATCGAGCAAGTGTCAACTTGCTCGATATCGAGCAAGTTACTATAGGGACCCATGATCATCGATCGCAGGTCGCTTAGTCGTCGGTGAGTAGGTGGTGTGCTGAATGATCGATATTGATAATCCAGCACACCAGGGAGGGTGCATGACGATCAGACAGTGATACTGTTATTGCTGTCTGATCGCTGTGTGTACACACCATAAGATTGCTGAGGCCATGATAGAAGATGTATGCAGTCCATGACTGAGGGTAAGTATTGTGAGGGGACCCGGGAAATGACTGGCTAAATACTAGTATATATAATGTGATATACTTAGTACCAAGCACTTGTCTATTCCTGGATAAGGGCATTGCTAGGTACACTTCAGCAAGTAATGAAATCTAAAAATAATAACTGTAGTTTTGTAGAGAAAATAAATAAAAGCTTAAATAAATAGGTTATATTATAGTTTCCATCCAATGCATGTTCCACCAACCACCAACATACAAAACTACCCACATAATTAATGGGGGGGGGGTGTTTCCAAAGTACATGATGTAACAGTGTACTATAAATATATGCACTTGCATAGATAAAGATCCACGGGGGGTCATAACTTATGCAGTTCAAAAATGCTTTTTAATGTTGCTGAAATAAAAAAAAATATATAATTAACATACTGTAGACATAATAAACACAATGCTGCCACCAGTGCCGTATTAAGCCCTGTGGAGGCCCCTAGGCAGTCAAAATCTCAGGGCCCACCTTGCAAATGATCACCTAATACATTTTTAATTTTACCAACCAACAATTTTAAAAAACTGTACTTAGGTTGCACCAAATTTTTTACTGACACCTGACAGAAGATGAGTTCTTAAGAGACAAACTGTAATATGAATCTGATGTCTATAGTTTATGTACTTTAAGTTGTTACTGGGTACATTACATTAATACAATATTCTCTCTATAGAGTCTTTAATGTAAAGTTTTTGTTTCTTTGAGTTGATTCATTTTTCTATATTTTTATAAACAATTTAATAAAGCCTGATTGTAATTTTCTTTCAAGATCAAATCAATATTATTTTGCTCCATTGTTGCAGGGCCCCTAAAAGGCGTGGGGCCCATAGGCTGGTGCCTCCTCTGCATATTTGGTAAACCTACACTGGCTGCCACTCATTTTCATAAGAAAATATACATTTTCACTGTGTACTGTTCTACATTATTGTGATTATACAAGGGGATACATAAAAGGGAAGATTATTAAAATGAACACAATATTTAGACAGATAACAAAAATAAAGCAACATGTATTTTGATAGGCTTATTAAAACCAATACGGGTTGCCTAGTTCCTGAGATGAACGTTGCAAACCATATTTACCTACTGTACTTCTTGTAGTGTCTTTCTGGTTAATGGAAAAACATTATACAATGCAGTGAAAAAATAAGTATCTAATTTTAGTCTGCATGTCACACCATCTATCGACTATAAATACTAAAATCTTCCCCTTAATAGCTGTCCGGGTGTAACTGCATTACAAAAAGCACAGTTTGAATATCTCTAGGGACACTATGGATTTCACAGTTACAACTAAATTGAACATTTTGTTTTTGTGAATCTTCTACCACTGCTACCTGTTTATAGTTATTAACAATATTAAGCTGGGTACACACTTAAAAGATATCGGCCCGATATGTAATTTCCGGGATAATTGTAATGACAAATCAGGCATATAGTTAAGTGTGTATGGCCATTTTACGTGCTCCCATGGTCACAGGCACATCTTCTGGTCAGCCTGCTGCAGGGTCAATCAGAAGAGATTGCTAATGATGCCATGCTGCCGAATGCAGCATGGCATGTTAGATTGCGCCGTCATCCCCTGCATCATGCAAATGTGTATGTACTGCACAATGCAGGGTCCCGTCGCCCATCGGATCGGCCGGCTACACATCGTTAGACGGCATTAAAGATATGGTGTGTTGCTGTATTTAAGTTTTAGCTATTCTCTTAGAAACACGGAATTATATTAAACCAGATTGCTACTGGGAGATCCCCCCCGCCATAAAGCTGGATAGTTGGATTTTTCAG
This sequence comes from Taudactylus pleione, assembly GCA_031769625.1. NCBI lineage: Eukaryota > Metazoa > Chordata > Amphibia > Anura > Myobatrachidae > Taudactylus > Taudactylus pleione. The sequence goes on along the minus strand of JAUIMM010000065.1, from coordinate 23,571,733 downwards.
AAACCATGGCCTCTTTTAACTCCTCCTACCTCTTATAATGGGATACTGGTTTGTGGACCTGAACCTGATATTGTATTTTTTACAAATTGCTGTTTGGACGATTGCATTGGGCGAACGAGAACTGCTCATGATTAAATTTTTGAATTTTAATATACGCATTTGTGGAAATGTATTTGTTCATCTGTTCTTCTTGTAACCATTAAAAATATTGTAACTAATGTATGTGATTTGATGTGTGATTTCATTTTTTTTTAATAAAGTTATTTAAAATAAGAGCAAAACAAACTATTTCAATTTTTTACTTTGGCATCTTGGTTTTATGCTTCAAAAATTGAGGAAAAAAAAACACTTTCTAATGATCTTTAGATTGAATACTAGCTGCACAATCCGAGCAGGAGATCAGGAAACCCTTACCTCTGAATACTAGCTGCACAATCTGAGCAGGAGATCAGGAAACCCTTACCTCTGAATACTAGCTGCACAATCTGAGCAGGATATCAGGAAACCCTTACCTCTGAATACTAGCTGCACAATCTGAGCAGGAGATCAGGAAACCCTTACCTCTGAATACTAGCTGCACAATCCGAGCAGGAGATCAGGAAACCCTTACCTCTGAATACTAGCTGCACAATCCGAGCAGGAGATCAGGAAACCCTTACTTCTGAATACTAGCTGCACAATCTGAGCAGGAGATCAGGAAACCCTTACCTCTGAATACTAGCTGCACAATCTAAGCAGGAGATCAGGAAACCCTTACCTCTGAATACTAGCTGCACAATCCGAGCAGGAGATCAGGAAACCCTTACTTCTGAATACTAGCTGCACAATCTGAGCAGGAGATCAGGAAACCCTTACCTCTGAATACTAGCTGCACAATCTAAGCAGGAGATCAGGAAACCCTTACCTCTGAACTTATCTTAAATGAACATGAACAGCTAATCCTTCTGATAGCCTTACTCTTACATTTTTCAAGTATATTGATCAAACCATTTAATAGGTTTGGTAAATGAGTTTCTTCCCACCTCATACTTTAATCTTTCATGTTGCTAGAGATTTTCAAAATTGCTCTATGAACAATTTGCTGCATTCTGTATATGGGAGCAAAACTTTCCACCTTTCATGAGCAGAATGTGACCTTAAGTGTTCCCACTCTACTCTACCTGGCAGTGACCCTACAAGTGAAGCTACTGTCCTCACCCCAGATCTTTTCATAAATATAAATTCTGCATAATACTTATTTAGGATAGTGTTGAATGGCATTCTGTGGTATGTTGGACCAGACCCAATAACTGTATTGCCAGAACAATGCAACGCTGCAAATCTGCCTCAATTGGCACAAAATTTCTCTATGACTTCAGCAGCTCTATATGTTGGCATTCGTATCTTTTTTTACCCGAATAGGCCCTGTACTGTATTCTGTACCACAATAGGAAGATTAGCAATGTGATAAATGGTGCAATGTTTTAGAATACATCAGGACATAGGTGACATGATTGAAGTAAGTCGTTTCAAACTTCATGTTTCCTTGAGGCCTTTTTATAAGAAAAAAGAAAATAGGACTGTTCTCTTCTGTCATCTCTCATTGACTTCCCTGGAATTAACTGCTGGCTGGTTTATTATTACGCTGAAAAAGTATGATCTTCATACACCTTTTTAAATGATTAATTTAGGAAAACTTGCAAAGAAATGGAAACTAATAGGGACCAGATGTGAAGGGAAAAAAGCAACTACAAACACAGTGATTAGATTCTAAACTATAATCATTGTATTACTGGATCTTTGCACTACATTTTCAGATTGATTTAAAGATGTGCATATAATTCATTTGAAGTATGTGGTTTTTTTTTTAAAAGTGACTCATACAGAAAGGTTAAAAGCTTGTATGAAATAATTACCATGCAGGGCCATCTTCCCCCAGCAAATATAAGATCTCTGGGAGAATAGCCGGTGAGGTTGCATGAAATTTGTATGTTTGCTAATGTTCAGGTTTTATTTATTACATAACAGATTACAGTTATTTTAAATCTGCTGCACATAGCTCCTGGTAGTGTTATGCCTGTTAAGTTTAACACACTGATACCATAGACTGACACAGATTGAAAGAATTTTAGCCACTTGCATCATGATAGAATTACAGTTCCTGTAACTTTGCAACTGCATATAACCGCAAACTGACTTACACTGCAGTAGGCTCTTCTTGTAATGATAGAAAGAGTAACTGCAACCTCAAATCTCCCTACCCAAGTAGTAGATATATGGCCCCAAACTTGGCAAGAAGATCTGAGTCAGGTCTTGTTCTTCTCAGAATCCCAAAGTGATCTGAGTCAGGATTCCATTCTCCTTGGAACCCCAAATTTCGGTTGTGTTCAGTTTTCAGCAAAACCAAACCACTCAAATCTAGTAAGAGCTACCTAAAATATAGTGTATTCACATTAATCTTCCTTCTATAATCTATCATACAAGTGTAAATATGTTGTGTTTGTGGTGTGATGTTAGTGAGATATTTCAAATCTCTGGACCCAGGCATCTAACTGAATTGCAAATTACAACAAACCTTCATTTTGACTTAAGCTATTTTGGGGGGATTTTTCAAGCTCCCAGCTATAATTTAATTTTATGTCATAAACCAGATCAAATATGATTTGTATTTGCCAGTTTTGAAAGTGTTGCTTATCTCTATCTTAAAAAGATAGGACAAGATGTATCCTTCCCCTTTTCACATGCATACCAGCATTAATTAACACCATATTGATGACTAATTATGCAAGGGGCAACTCAGCTCTTCTAATCAGAGTTGTCCCTTGCAAAGATAGGACTTCTGGGTTTATGACTGCTGCAGGGGAACAGAGAGGTATACTTCTGATCTCTCTCAGGGGAATTCTATGGTAAGAATCCCATAGGCTTCTATAGATTGGGCACAATCTCCAGAAACTTTTACTTTGAATTTATCACACCTGGTGGCCAGAATGAATACACTTTGTGGTTTGACCTGCAGGTGCCTACTGTTATTCCTGCAGGTACCTGCTGTGTATGGTTTTCTGTTTCACAAGTAAGCAACTTTGGGCCCACATGATAGGCCTTGTTTAATTGGGTTTCCTGTCATGGGATGACCTCAGAGAGATACATCATAATGACCTCCAAACACTCTCTCCTAAGTCGCATTAACATTCTAAAGAAGTTTGGCCTGACTCTTAATTCAATCACCTTTGATATTATGGCAGGACTTTAACCAAAAGGCATTCTATACCCTTACACTTACAAATCAGTTATCCTGTGAGTCATATAAATTAATAGTCTAACAAAAATTCCTATTTTTGTGTGGACAGACTTATAACAGTACATCAGAAGAACCTAACAAAGGCATTCACCCCGGTACATCAAAACCAATATCATTGTATGAGGACTCCAGTGCTGGCAGGCCATAGTGAATATCTCCGATATCCACTGCAGACTACTATAATGCATACAGGGATTGCAGCAAACCTCAGAAAATGGAAATTTTTGGAGATTTAACCACTTTTTTAAGGTTAGTACATACAGCCCATAATATTTTTACAAGTATCTTTCTTTAAAAACTAAACATATTTGAATTTTATCTAAATTTATCAAATCAATTTTTTATTTTATTCCAAAATATTGATTTAATGCAAATTCATGTATAATGAGTGTAAATGTTAAAAACTATTTTAATAGACCATATACAGTACAGTAGGTGGGATATGAAATATGCCATAAACATATATTAAATTGTTGTTAATTAATTTCATTGCCTAGTGTTATATTGTTGCTTATGAAATCAAGAAAAAAATTAAGAAAATATTATCAATACTCACTAGTGCTTTTGATAGCATTTAAATTGACCAAAGCAACTATCACAAAATAAAAGAGGACTCTGATAAAAAAAAACTTACACAACACCAAACCTAATGAGAAGATTGTTCTGCTGTTAGAATACAATGAGTAATTGGTTCAGTTCAAGTCCTAAGGGATATTTTTCTTATGTCAGATGAAGAGCTACAGTACAACCGTTTAAATGAAAGATACCCTGACTGAGACCATGGCAAAATATATTGGAAAAGAATCATTCACATGTACAGTAATAGGTCTAACAAATGAGGCATATTGATATATAACTTTGATGGAACCTGTATTGTATAGGCCCCCTACAGTACCTGTTTATATGACAAATAAGAACCACACTAAAAATCAGTTAATTAGAGGAAGTTGTTGGTAGGAGATCCTCTTGAGGTTCTACATTGATCTAGAACTTCATAGATTTTTCACATGAATGTCCTGCAAAAACAATTATTTGCAAAACCAAATGCATGATCCATTATTAGAGACTGGGGAATTATCTTGTATTTTGACAGATGCAAAAATACTGAGTCATTATTTTGCTATCTATCTATCTATCTATCTATCTATCTATCTATCTATCTATCTATCTATCTATCTATCTATCTATCGCATATAATAACTTGTGTTGCCAAACGGTAGCATGCTTCGTCTACATTTAAGAGAGCACTAGATAAAGAAGTATGTGGTTGAAACAGTTAAGTAAAAGCATTGTCTACTAGGATATTTGATTCTTCACTTAGTTATAGGGGGAATTCAAATAGCTGCAGGCTTTTAACTTCCAGGATAAGTGCCTGTAGCAATTCAATTATATTCCAAGACCCACGGCTAACACGTGGTAAGGCATACATTCCGAGTTAAGTGTGCGAAGCTATGCAGTAAACGCAATAATTGAATAGCTTTGAGCTCTTAATTTGGGAGCTAAAAGCACTTGGTAAGTCCTGCGGCTAATTTAATTCCTTCCATAGTTAAATTCAGAAAAGTAAAGTGACATTGTATTTGCTTTTATTTTGAGTTTATTATTTATGATGTTCCAATTTTAAATATATTGGTTTACTTTGGCATAATTATGACTTTTCTTAATATAATGCACCGAAAACTGTGCAAATTGCACCTTACTGAAAGCAATGGATATTCTGTGGTTTCCACAACCTTTGAAGTGTCTAAACACTGTTGATAAAAAGTTTTACTAGTGCAGGTCTAATATGGACTTTGCAAGGATAAAAAGCTCTAGAACCCCATTGTTATTCATTTCTTTTTGTCTCACTATGCGTCCAAGAGGCACATACAGGGGCATGATGATGCAAATTATGATAATGCTCAGTGACATTGCACAAAAAAATCACACTCTGAAAGCCCCACCCATTCCAATACAGGTTAATCAGACGTTCCCAAACTTGGTCCTCAAGGCACCCTAACAGTCCAGGTTTTAAGGATATCCAAGCTTGACCGCCTGTGCTTAACCATTGACATCTCTAAATCCTGAACTGTTGCTGTGCCTTGAGGGACACATTTGGGAACCTCTGGGTTAAATGGCTGCTAGTTCATAAGTGTTGTAACTTTGCCTATTAAAGAGTCTATCTTAATGTAAAGTTTAAACAGACAACGTATTATTGCCCCACCACTGTGCTCTAAAAATGAAATTTTATTTCTTTTTAATCCAAGAAAGTCAAAACCAGACATAGTTAGCAAATGGTTAGGTGCACAATAAATATACATGCTCACTATGGGACTTTGGAAAATGTTGAAATCCATGTTTGCTGACAGAATGAGGCCACGTTAATGCATAACAGAAAAATCAGACATTACTGCTACTAATACAGAACATTAATAATTTAGCATTATTAATTTTAACGGTCATTGTGTTTTTTCTGAAACAGCACATGAGAACAGCTGTATTCGGTACATAGCTTCCTTGCTGCTTCTACATTGTGTACACAATAAAAACAGCTCTGATACAGAGAAAGACATGATTTATTGTTGTCGTGATAGAATCTAAAATTTTCAAAGATTCAGTCAAATATGTGTTTGTAGCACAATATTAGAATGTATTGTTTATGTACCAATCTAAACTTAAACCTGTAAGCCGGATGAATATTGTATGTGTAGGGCTACCATAAGTGGAGGAACTAGAGAGTGGTGGGCCAAGGTGCAAGAATATGCTTTGGGCCCCCCTATACAGTGCCCCCAGTAGTGGTCCCCCATGCAGTGCCCCCAGTAGTGCATCTTATACAGTGCCCTAAGTAGTGCCCCATATACAATGCCCCCAGTAGTGGTCCCCCTATGCAGTGCCCCTAGTAGTGGTCCCCCTTGTGCAGTGCTCCCAGTAGTAGTCCCCCCTATGCATTGCCCAAGTAGTAGTCCACCCTATGCAGTGCCCCTAGTAGTGGTCCCCCCTATGCAGTGCCCCTTCTACAGTGCCCCCAGTAGTGGTCCCCCCTATGCAGTGCTCCCAGTAGTGCCCCTTATACAGTGCCTCCAGTAGTGGTTCCCCTATGCAGTGATCCCAGTAGTGGTCCCACTATGCAGTGCCCCCAGTAGGGCCCCTTATACAGTGCCCCCAGTAGTGCCCCCCTACATATATAAGACAAACACACACATAAAAAAACAAAAACACACTTACCTAAATCCCTGCTCTTGCGCCCACCGCCGTCAGCTCCTCTGTCTGTCTTCCCACTCTGCACGATGGGAGAGACGTCATGACACTACACTTAATTACTATGGGGCCCGGGGGACACTGGTGGCGGGTGCAATGGCACTGTTGGATGCATTCGTCTATGGGCCCCTGCACCACAGCAGGCCTGGTGCAAGGCACTATCTGCACTGCCACTAGTTCCGCCACTGGCTACCATTACTATTAAGTCTCTTAAAATGCAGAGCAGTAAGACATTCCTTTGCTGAAGTTCTTAAAGGCCAATAAACTGATAATGGAAATCCAGATGAGCATGGGCAATTTAAATGCGACCCCAATCCAAGTTGATGCTTTCTAAAAATGTCATGTTATTAACATTTTGTAAATTTAAATCAGTTGATGCAATGTTAGACAGGACTGAACTTGTGTAAATAATAAAAAGTGTTCAGCGTGTAGCAATTAAAGTTGGCCATATTACTAGCAACCAGGTGAGCCGAGGGGGAGGGGGGGTGGGTACTAATTACCCAGGCCTGGGCTTGCTGGAGGGGCCCAGCAGGGGCCCAGATCCAATGCTGCCCCCTTCATCCCTGTCAGTTGAGCAGACAAGCACATGCTGCTGTGTGCTGGGCTGCAAAGGGAGACAGCAGTCTCCTCTGCCTGTGGGGGGGTGATCATCCTTATCGCGTCCCCTTCCGGATATGCACTGGTCTGAGGGGCTCACAGCGTCCCCCTCCCCAGAGTGCAGTGCCGACACAGTAATATTTTTAAAGGGGATGTGGCCATGCCTCCCCCAATTAGGCCACGCCCCCTTCCCCCGGGTCCAACGAGGCTCTTGGCAGCCCTACTAGCAACATGGGGCAATTGGCCCAACATTACCACATGTGTAAGAGGAATGTACATTAATAATTTGATCAAACTCTACAAGTCATCATATGGCATGATCATATGTGGGTCAGTAGAGGTACCCGATTAGTCTGTGTGTGGTCATCTTTCTATTGCTCTAACATTTCCCCAATTTGCTCCAGAGGTATGGCATAATTGGAAAAATGTTCTTTTAGCTCAGAACTTGGGCTAAGCAGCATGATTGGGTACATTTATATGGCCAGCACAGGTCTAATGACAACCTCTTCAGTTAGCACTACAACATTTTGCAGATATCTTTTTTTTTATTCAGCGAAAAGATAATTGAACAGCTATTTTGATTACGGTATGACCTGTTTACCCTTGGGCCACAATCTGTATTACATTGTATCAAAGTGAAGTTTAATTTAAAATAAGGAAAAGCACCATTTCCCAAGTCCATGCTGCTATGTTTAAGCTGCCTTTGTTGTCTAATTAGCAATGCCTTTCTTAGCAATATTTTATTTGCATAAAGAGTGTAGCATGCCAGATATTTAACATGCATGGAATGTTAAGGTATCTTCATAAAGACATCTTTCCATCTGGGGTTAATTCACATTAGAGAAAGTAATGATTTTATTATTAATCGATTAGAGCTGTTTAACCTTTTGACAGAAAGATTTCAAGAGAACAGAGAAGCTGCTGACTTGGCAAGGAATTATTGAAACAATGAAATCTCATTGACCATGGTACTTCAGATAGAACAATACTCGCTGAAATAATGAGTACTCAGACTGCTTACATTGTAATTTGTGGCACTTGAAGAATACAGATGCACTGGAAATTACTTATTTAAGGTCATATTAAGATGCCAATTATTGTTGCCAGTATATGCAGTAATCAACTCTTAGAAACAACTTATTTTGTACCCTTGCCAACCACAGTATTTATTCTTAAAGCTGTATTATTTTTTTCCTTTTCAAATTATTTTCTTATTTTTCTGATTTGGACCTTATAATATATGTATCAAAAGTGCTAAGAACAAGTTACACCTGTCCTAATTACTTCAACCATTCAAAGGGTTAGTACTTACCTTAAATTCCTCCCCTGTTATTTGGAGTTGAGAAGAGGGCAGGGCTTGGTAATGCATTGAGCTGGTGGTGTAATAATGTTGTAAGCACTGCCCATCTTGCCAATACTCCGCGCACTATTGTGAAAAGTCTGGGTATGTGGATGGAACTAAACTCACCTTATCTCTCCCATCTTCATTTCAATTTGTTTAAGGGAAAAGACATTTGAAAGTAGAGAGATGAGAGAAGTGTCCAGCAGGTGAGTTTAGATGGAGTGAGTTATCCCTTATGTTCCCTGTGGTCATATAACTCATTATAATTGATAGATGATAGACTGCAAACTCCTGCTAGCTGTCATTCTTCTCACAAATCTATCACTACTTCAATTTATTTTAAATGCAGTAGCATAATTGGGCTTTCTCTCTTGCTGCTCCACTCTGCCCTACTACTTTGCATATCATTTGTGTCCTCCCAAAACCAATTAGAATTCTAACTTACTTACAAAGCCCTCATCACAACACATACAGTACATCTCAAATTTAATCTCAATATACTCCCAAATCACCTCTACTTTGATTTACCTCCTACCCGAGTCTCAACTCTGGGAATGATATCTTGTTTGCCTAAAAGACGAATGCCCTACCATGGCCAATCAGATTCTGCCGCAGCCTTAAAGTGTGTAAATTCTCTCTCAAAACCAATTCCTTTGTTGAGGCAATGCTCTCTCAACACCCATCTCTTTATTGAAGTTTTCCCTACTCCAATCTAAACTACCCACACCCAGGGCCATAGCTAGGGTGATGTGACATGTGCCCCTGCAGAGAGCACTGCAAAGCATGGGGCACTGTCTGGCGACACCCATCAATCTTCTGTTTTAGTCATTCACACACACTTGTGGTGCTTCTTTTGATTCCCATTCATCTCATCTGATCACACACCCTAACTCCTCCCCGCCTCTCCCTCCATTACCTCTGCTGCCTGCCCACCTCCCTTTCTAACCTTAAGCACCTTCAGTCACATATTCCTTAATTTAAGGCACACATTTTAAATTACTGTCATACCCAAGACTCAAACCCATCATCTCTTACATGGCAGTCAAGACACCTTACACATGGAGGTATCTGCTCCTGCAAATGAAGCCTGCAAATATGAGCTATATTAAGCTACTTGTAATGGTCAGTATAATGTAACCAATGCAGCTGAGCAAATCTATTTATGCGACTGCAAGGGATTGGATGTGTGGCTGCACATAGATCTGTCTAGTTGCAAATGTTTTAAAATGACAATTAGAAGTAGCTTGATATAGTTAGAATTCACAGACTTCTTAAGCTGGAGCAAATAGCTCATGTGTAAGGAAGACAGCAAAGTGAGAGGTGATAGGTTTGAATCCTGAATATGACAGTACTGAGAAATGTGTGTGATAAATAAAGGAGGTTGTAAATATTATGCAATGTTATAATATTGCATATTCTCCTGTACTTACACGAGATTTCCTTCCTGTCAATGTGATAGTTGCCGGGATCATGTCCTGGGTATGACTACTAAGAAATGTGTGAATTAATATAAATGGTAATGTAACTTTTATATATATACACACATATATATATGTATATATATATATATATACTTTTTTTTTTCTGGCCCAGGGCACCAAAAAGTCTAGTTACAGCTCTGCCCACACCAATACCCCTTTATCTCATTGTAATGCAAATTTGTGCCATGCAGACATGCAACTATTTGCAAATGTACCTGGTAGGACATGTATCTTATACACCTACCATAAGGACATGTACACTCTGTTAAATGATGGCTTGCTGGAAAATAGACACATATATCAACTATACAGAGGTGTATGCAACTCCTGTGTATCTAATGTGCAGAAATATGCCTTTTCTGTGTTATGGTTGGATGTGCTGCTAATGTTAGTAAATTTCAAGAGTCCTAGTGAATTTCAAAGTCCTGGGTGGATGTGTTGTGTGTTTTGTGACTTTATGCGCTGTGTGCCATCTCAGTGATCTCTCCTGTGCCCACTGGTGTTTTCTTTTTTTGTGTGTGTACTGTGTATGTGAGTGTTTGTGAGAAAATCTAGTCCCCCACCATGTGAATCTCATAAAAAATGGACCTCAATAATTAAGATGTTTAAAAGTACTAATATTAAGTATCATTAGTTAGTGTAGACATTTAGTTGCCAATATTTTATATAATATATATGGCCACTTTGCTGCTGATCAAATGTGAATGTTAGTGTCACATTTAGTTCAATGCCCTTGGTGTACTACTTCCTCAGCTTGACATGGGGCTTGAAATTATACTTATAAAGCCCAGAGAATAAGAATATAGTCTGCATGCATTAATTGCATTGTATTTACAAAATAAAAATTCATATTAACAATGAATAACAGGGAAAAATACAGGGACAAAAATTTCCAGACATGAAGATTTGGTACTGTCTCTGTATGATAGGGACTGTGGGCAACTATGTTAGACTAAAGAGTAAAGCCAATGACTGGTATCTAGTGTAGCAGTCACAAAGATTATAATTAAATGGATCATTTTAGAAATAGAGTAATCATTATTAAAATATATATATTTTTAAATAATATAACATTTATATTAATCTTCTCAGTTATTCAACCGAAGATAATGTCAAGTGTTAAAAATAAAATCAGTTAGCTCTTACCACCTCATATGAATATTGCATTTTGTACTTGTTTTGCATGTTAAATTGATGTTTTCCATTTGTTGTTTTTGTTCTGCTTTCTGGTAATATTCCCTATGCATTTAAGCAGCTTATGCAATGGCAATGTTGATTTTTATACAAAGCCACCCAAATTTCTTACAGATAGGTCAATATTTTAACCATTCCCAATGGAGTTTACAAAAAGAACTAACTGACGTATCAAACATAGTAGCTTGTCAGAGAAAGATATTTATTGATGTTCTTCTGACACCAAGAAGATAAATTACAGTCCTATTAATTCATGTTGGCAGATTCGGCTAGGCAAGAATAATACTGAGATAACTCTAGTGAGGATTCCAGTGTTAAGGGACTGTGACCTGGAGCACTTAGATAGAAGCAGCTTACAAATCTCCTGTCAGTCTTATTATGAGAAAAATGTGGAACTCATTATATATAAAGTATATATATGATGCTCACATATGATTCTTTTTTTGAATCTAAAATTCATACTTTACTTCAATGCAGTAATATGCAGGGTCTGTGTTCACAGAAGCACATGGCTTAGCGTTATTCAGTGAAGCTACACCACTACTCTTTCTACAAACATTTCTGGAAACATTCATACAGAATTTATGAGCAATGCTAACGAAGCTAACTTCATTAACTAATTTGGCTCCAATAGTTGTGGGTATTAATTTACTCACATTTACAGAAGAAGCAGTTGTCCATGTAGTATGTACAGTAATAATGGAGGTGGGTCTATATGAAGAATTCATTTTGCCATATGGAAATAATAATTTAAAGTAATCCATCCTAAAGTTTTAAAAGATGTAATTCAAGTTGTAAAACCACTATAAATTTCACATTTAATTTACAATTTGACATTGTATTATTGAAAAAGGCTACAACATTGTCCATTATTTATATAGTGCTGTGTAAAGAATAACATTCTTATCATTTACAGCCTTCTGAGTGCAAACATCATGACAGAGTTAAGGTCACATCCAGACCATTGGCCCAAATGTTGAGCCACTTCAGTACATCTTTGGCCACACATGGCATAATAAACTACACAGATCAGTTTGTACTGCATTCAGGCAGAATTATTGGATCACATAGGACTGTATGGAGAATGGTTTGGCCAATATCTGGCCACCAACCAAACAGATTTCTGTTTATATCCATACAAATTCCAATCATTTTTTTGTGTCATGGCTAAGTACTACAGAGATCCTAGCATGCCATACTGTAACTAGGACATATACTAAACAGTTTTATATCTGCTGATGGTCTATTGGCCTTTGATACATTTACCGGATAGTGAATATACTGTAGCTTAATAAGGACTGAAACTAGTGTCCAGGGATTACTATGTATTAATGTGTCATTGATACTTATGTTACTATACTTTTACCAAATAAATGATGAAAACTTCAACACTGGCCTGATTTATTTAAATAAATGTAAACCGTAGTCTATTATTTTTATTTTGGAGTTGCAAATATTGTAAGATATGTACAACTTTAAATTTAATAGTATAGATATGTGTAATGCAAAGAAGAGGATATCATCAACATCAGCAGCACAGAAAGCATGACCATGCCAATGGAACATGCAAAACTGTGTACATAAAAGGTGTATTGTAAGAAACTATGACTATCAAAATGAGCGACAGCTCTAAAGGGCATAGATGACTTGTGTCCACACCCCTAATGTACTGTACTTACAGGTGGAAGCCCCCAACAAGCCACTAATAAATGCCCAACACAAAAGTCATGTGTATGCATAATGCAATAATCAATTTTCTGCAAGTCATGTTTTTATGTGCTCTATATGGATTTATGTCCATCTCTAACTGAGGCCCTGCTTATTCTATTTTTAGTCTGTCAGAGGTTTAATAGAGGAATTATGGGTGTAGTATTCCTCTAACACTATTTTTATGCCACGTCAAGCTGTTTTCACCATTCAGTGAGCACAACACATGGCATACCAGTATGTCATATGTCTGTCATGTATAAGACCAGATTATGGATAAAATGTGGTATTATATATATATATATATATATATATATATATATATAGTATATATTTTGCAATTATTGTAAAACATCTGTCCCTCAATGGAAAAATCCTTTATAGAATAGATATAATAATACTGTACTACCATCTATAGTATAGTTTCACATACATTCAAAAGCAGGTCATCCCATATTGCAGGATATAGCACACAAAAATGAATTCTGTAATGGAAAATTGAATGCGGCAATAGCCAAGGGCCAATGTAAAGAACATCAGAATGTGATGCCAATCTAACAGCTACATTTAATTTTGGATACCTCAATATTTACCATTAATATTGTAAAAGTCAAATGTCACATTAACAAACAAGGTCTATTGCAAATTGTACAGTAAATAACAGAATGCATTTTATTTTACTGACTTCTATCAATAGGTAATAAAAGTATTGAATTCTGCAGCTGTCTCCACATTTCAACCTAAATGTAGCAATGCTGTCTCTTTCTTTGATATGTCACGGTGCCTTCTCCTCTGCCCTCAGGTAACCCTAAAACAAAAATAAATCTCAAAGAACTGTATTTCATTTAGATATGTCTGTTGCCTTAATCCATGGATTGAAGGGACTGGTAGCTTTTCGCTTGCTTCTAGATGTCAACAGATAATGAAAAGATAATTGCTGTATTGATCACAGATTCTGAGTGCGATCTTTGTGAAGGTTTCTCCTTCTAAAATGTGTAAAGATAAACCACTGATGTAAACCGACATGGCTTTTTATATGGCTAGCAGGCAGACCCCATGTGAAGATGGACATAAAGGTGCCAAAATAAAACAGGGAATGCAAATGGATATTGACTAAAGGAACATAATACAAATTGAATTGGTGGTTTTGGTTATTGCACGGATGTTGCCTTAATGCAGGTAAGACAAGTACTAGATACATTTTTTTAATTAAATGTCTATAATCACATAAGGTTAAACATAGTTTGTTCAGTGATGAGTGAATCGATAAGACAGATTCTAAAACCTGGACAAATTCTATTGAGCCAAATGTGTGAATCAATTCATGAATTACTCTAGATTTACCCAAAATATTTCAAATAATGTATGACCTATGGAAATTCAGGCAAATCCCAGTGCAAGAGATGTAAAGAAGCCAATCAACAAATTACAAATGTCTATGGCCACATAAAAGGAGCTTGCAGCAGCCCTTCTGACACTCATTATTTTGGCATTGTTCTCGAGGGAAAATGTTTGTGAATTTGGATTGTGATGTGGATTGTGACTCTTCAATGACCTCTGACTGTTACAAAATTCATCTTCATTTCCATTCTGTGTATGTTTTGTACATTGCAGCATTACCTGATTTGCCTTTTTTCATTTTTATATTCTACTTAGTCCCATAGTAGCATATTACAGATTTGGTCAATATTCTCACATTGGCCAAACCTGTGCTCTTCCTTGTCAGATTAAGTACAAGAGATTTTGCCTATGTAGCCACCCAATTTGAGTGACAATATTTGTTAACGGCAAAACCAACCAGAGGCACTGAAGGTGATAAGGTCTACTAATAGGCATTTCTGCTTCTCTGCTCAGGTTTGACGCATAAGCAAATACACGTCTACAGTATATCCTTTCTGTGCTAAAATTGCATTTGACCATCTCTTCGCTCCCCGTTTTGCTTCTCCAGTAGTAAAGAGGCCCAAGTATCAGGTCTGCATATGGATGTAGGCAGTCCTTTTTATTTTTTTTTCAATGAAAAAAGACACTGGTGCACAGAAAATAAGATATATTGTAGCTTACATAGCTTCCTTTTATAAAGATTAAAAAAAAAAAGAATATGCTGGTACTGTGTACTGTTGAACATCAGAAAAAAACACTGGATGCAGGCATATTTTTTTTGTGGGCATGTGCAGTAGAAATTTTACCCGCCAAACAAATTGGTACACGCCAAATTCAGCATCATCCCCATTATGTTGTAGCAATGTAATCACACCCACGGTAAGTTTTAAGCATAGCAAACATCTCCACGTGCCTCAATTGGTCCATTCACAGTATCTGTGCAAATTCTGTGCAGCGACATAAGACCAGGCTCAACCGATGCTAAATCAGCCATGGGATGTTATACCAGGGAAATATTTGTTTTGTGATGAATATATATATTTTTTTTAAAATAAGCCTCTTTTGGCTGTTTCCTAACTGTAAATTTATTACTGTTACTGTTCAGCCTTCTCCCCCTTAGGTTTTACGAGAGCACTTTAACTGACAGCTTTCTAAAATTCCAAAGTGTGCACATCTACACTAAATTTGACCATTTTCTAAATCTCATAGCTACTTGCTTAATTGCATTACACTTGTGTAAGTAGTCAGCAATTTACTTTGAAGTGGTATGCACTTATGTATTTTCCTTTTCAGCTTTTCTGAAGCACTCTTGTTAATAGATAATGCATTATATTGACTTAACCCCTGAGTACTCTTGACTCATAAATATGTGTTTACTAACTGCTTCCTAAAAACAAATATATTCATTAAATGAAGAAGCTATTATTTTCTTCAGATAGCATTTTTCATTAAGAATAATTATATGAAAATATTAACTTTCTCTGACTTATCACCTCTTCTGTAATCATGTGTATTAACTTTGTTTCATTTTGTATTAATCTAAAGTGATCTGTAATGGCTAAACAAACACACATTTCCTATAATAATCAAGAAATTATCCTATCCTGATATAAATGTGCCTATAAGTAGGACAAAGGCCAAGCGACAAGATCACTGTCAGATTAAACCATTCATGTGCTCATACACAATGTTATAGACATACAATCAACGTCATAAGACCATAAACAATTTTGCTCATTTTGTCATTGATAAATATTGATTACAAGAGCATATGGTAATTAAGATCACTCTTAAAAATATATTGCTATTGTAAAAACTGCATGGAGAGTATTGATAGATGCCAATAGGAGTTACAGGTAGTACCTCTTTAAGGGGCTTATTCATTATGTTAATTATTGGGTGCCGCAATTAACATTCCATCATGCAGCGAGCGCCAGAGCAATTCATCATTGCTCCGGTGCGGAGACAGCTGTTCCGAAAATCAGCTGTCACCAGGAAGGATAAGGATGGGACCTGGCAGGCTCGCATCATGTCATTAGGCCCCTCTCCCTAATGACAAAATGCCATAATTCATAGGCCAATCGGGAGGAGGTAGAGCCAAATGATGTGATTCTAATGGAATCATGTCATATTGGCTCCACCCCTGCCGCTTTGACCTGCAAATCGCAGCATTTTGCCGCTAGAGGGCAGGGCTTAAGAAAATGGTGTCTGCTCCCCAGTCTGTTAGGAGGGGTTTCTGGGTACTCAGAACCCCCCCCATATGTGCTATTGTACAGAGACTCCTTGATATTCAAAAACCATAAAAGAGCTAAACACATCTAACTATACAACGACTGTTTTATTTAAAACCCATTTTTTTTTACCAATACAGTTTTTATGACAAGATATTGTGTGTTCTAACCTGCACTCATTCCACTATCATTTTACTATTTAGCCTTTCAGCTCTGGTAGAAATATACCATTACCATTGCAGATTGCACCTATCTTATGGCAGTTGCCATTTCTCCGTCTAAAATGTGTCTGCCAGGGTCAGTGCAACTGCATCTATGGTTACATTAACTAACTGTGACATGCCCGAAAAATGCCTGCATCTGGCAAGCCACCCCGTTATCTCCCTGAAATGCCCACCAAAATTGTAGCTCTCTGCTTGCAATGTCAATCTGCATCTTAGAGCATTAAACACTGGGACGCATGCGGAGTGTGACTCGGAGGCATGCGCAGACTGAGAACATTGGCTGCCTACATGCAACATCTACAATATGTGCACCCCTTGAATCAGGCCCGAAGTGGCTTTTTTGGGGGTTTTGGCACCCGCTATACCTCATATCAACCAAGCTTTGTGACAAACAGTGTTAGATCATTAGAGTATTAAACATGGACTATTCAGGATAAAAGAAACAAGGTTATATACAATTCCGAAAAGTATCCTTATGAATGATGAAGTGTCAAAGGGGTGGATTGATTAGAGCTTCTAATGGTGCGTACACACGGTACGATAAAAATGCACAATATGAAAGATAATATCGATCATATCGTTATCATTCATATTGTGCATTATTCGTTGCCTCCAACCCACCAACGACCTGCGATGCTTGGGCACGTATGGACGATGAAGATATCGTCCATTGACCATGCATGCAGGCGAACCTGGTCGATATCGACCAGGTTACTATAGGGACCTGCGATTATTGATCGTGGGTCGCTGGCCATTGTTGGTGGGTTGGTGGTGTGTTGGATGATCAACATCGATCATCCAGCATTCCGGGACAGTGCAGGGAAATCAGTCAGTGATATCGTTATCGCTGACTGATTGTACCTTGTGTACGCACCATAAAACAGATAAATGGAGGTTTTTGCCATAGCAACCAATCAGTTTCTGAGGGAGATGCATCAAGCCATGGAGAGTGATAAAGTGGATAGAGATAAAGTATCAACTAATCAGCTGCTAACAGACATTTTTTAAACACAATGACAGTTAGGAGATGATTGGTTGGTACTTTATCTCTCTCCACTTTATCTCACTCCAAGGCTTGATACATCTCCCCCTCTGTATATCATTTTCTGGAATACAATATAAAAATGATAGATACAATCTAATTGGTTGCTATGGGAAACATCTTCACATTTCATTTTTAGATACTTTAGTAAATTTACCCCAAAGTTTCAAAGAGTATGAATTCTTGGCTGCACTTCTATCAACAGAGCTCTATCCTAATGCCACATCCACCCGCCAAGACCTGCTCCATGCCAAATAAATATTCAAAGTATGCGATTTTCATTCAAAGACAGGTTCCTCAAATGTATGTGTTACAATGGCTGCATATATATATATAATTATATATATATATATATATATATATATATACATATATATATATATATATATATATATATATGGACAATAGGTTTGGCACTCTCCAATAAAGAAATGTAATTGCCTGCGTGCCCTTTGATAATCATGTGCAGGAAACTTTTGAAATGCCTTTTGTGGCAAAACAACAGATGGCACTGCAGTATAATCATAGGTACTTTACTGAAGTAAAGTACCTATGATTATACTGCAGTGCCGTCTGTTGTTTTGCCACAATAGGCATTTCAAAAGTCTCCTATATATATATATATATAATATATATATATATATATATATATATATGTATATATATATATATATATATAAAATTAAGCTGCAAGGGCTCTTCGTGGCATGTTTTCCTCTCTTGTAGGTCTCCTATGCCTTTGGCTATGTTTCATTGTATACTGAAAAACAGAACATGACAGCTGACTAAAGTTTTGTTAATTAATTATAATTAATATTCTATTTTTATTTAACTAATATTTTGTATATGAGAATTTCTGCACAAACATACACAAATCACTACATCCAGATATATAAAGTATTTGATACAGCAGCCCAACCTCAACAGCATAGAGTGATAAGTAGACTTTAGAAAACTTATTTGATTCACACTAGATTCGTACAACTTGCCTGAAATAAACTAAAAAAAGAATATTGGTTTCCCTACGGTTATTTTATGTTTTTGACAATATACAGCAGAACATTTCAATTGTACAATAAGAAAAAGTACAACAAAGAAGAAAAAATACACATTTTGAAGAGAAAAAAACAATACTTATTTAATTTTGAGTATAAATTTGCTACAAAATTCTGATTTTAGCCAAATACTCTATAGCTATAAATATGACATTAGTATATTTTTTGTCATATACAGTATTTTTTGCTAACACAATGAGGCAAATGTAGTAAAGTATAGTAGTTTGTGGTCTGTAAACCACCGAACATCAGATGTGACATTTAGATTAAAATTACAAGGTGAACAATTGAGGCTGAAAACTAAGACTACTGTAATCCTGATGTGTGGCATTGTTTGCAAACCTGTTTTGGCCAAATCACATGGTAAAACTGCACGTAGAACAACCAGGTCTCCCCATTCAACTGTCCACAAGCTCAGTGCTACTGTACTCAGCAAAAACAATTGCTGTGCCTCTGTGGCTAGAGAATACTCATCCAATGTAGAATAGCACAGGGCACCTCTAAGTACCCCAGGCCAGTTGTACCAGGAAAATAAAGGGTGTACTCTTGTGGCACTACACATGCTGGCATACACATGTGCACCAATGCACTTGTAATGTCACAAAAGCATGCACTTTAAGTGCTGTCCTCATTATTAAATAAATACATAATATTGGCCAAGGTAGATAATTAAATAGTTAATATCACCCATCATTAAATCACTAAATACATAACAGTGCCAATGATAGATCAATGAATACTTAATAGTCTTCAGAGTCTATCAATGAATATGTAGTCATGACCAGGTAGATCAATCAATAATAAACACATAACCCTTGGTATTTAGTGTCACCCAATGTCTTTTTGATGCACAAAATAAATTTAATATGATAGAAAATAACGGTGCACAACTTAGTGATTTAAGCTACAAAATTCATTAGCATTACTAGAAAGAAGATACAAGTTATATTACTATTTATCTACTTATTTATGAAGCTTTATTTTATACCAGGACTTCACTGATCATGTCTATGCTAGAGTATTGTAGAATTAGTATACATAAATGCTATGGATTTATAATAGGGTTCTTTTCAATAGATTCCACTACAAAACTCCTCACTAATGGTCAAACTTTTTTTCTTCAGCAACCTGATTTAATATCAAGTCAATATATAGTTATATGAGGAAAATTATAATCCATGATACCTTGAAAAATATATTTGGTGAGGCTGAACAAGTGTGTTATTGTATTTGATCAAGATTGCGCAACAGATTTTGTTAAAATATTTTTTTAACACACATAGTTTGGCAAAAATAAACCTGATGGATTTCAAATTCAGTTGATGGTCTGTGAAAAATAGTAATGCCCAAGTGTGCACTTTGTGTTATGTAGTATATTAATACATTATAAACCATGAAGTAAATAAACAAGCAAAGAAAAACCCACAAGCACAGGAAAGTTTCTTCCAAACTAATTAAACTGATAAGTTGATTATAAATGTAATTAGCAATATTCAGTACACCAGGCACATTAAAAGCACAATGTATAATTTCTGATATTTATTGGGCTTCACACTGTTCCCCAAATATATATCACAAAGCCCTTTAATTGTTGTGATAAATTTTAAACAGTACTCAACCTTTCCTTTACTCAATACAGTATGCTGTACAATATTTGTTTGCAATATACATTGCTAGGTTCTGTGTTTTTAGAATGTCCACGGTATTCTAACAAAAATCTTTCCCAGAACTGATACACTGAATAAAGTACATGTCTAAGCTGCAATCGGTATGGCACATTAGATAAACTCTGAACTATTTTGCACAAACCATTTAGTTTTTGTCTCCAAAATGGCTGCCGCTAATCAACATCTCACAATGACATCTGCAATCTGACTAGTGAGAAGTCTTCTTCCAGCCACAATAATCTGCCTTGAGCTTCAGTCAAGCTACTGCACTGCATATGCACACACACACACTCTGTATGTATGTATATATATATATATATATATAAAACTGACCACAGGTGCGGGGTGACTACCCAATGGGGTCCATTGACTCCAGGTAAGCAATCTTGAATTTTGGGGTTCACTCACCAGACTTTAAACAAGCAGCTAAGGTTTATTCACAGACAAAGCCACATACACTGGACCAACATTTCGGTCCCTCCTTTTTACAGCAACATAACACCATATGTGTACCAAGCTCCAATATATACCAATGTAATAACATAAAAATATTCCCCCCAATAATGAAACACCCCCTCAACAGAATATATATATATATATGTATATATATATATATATATATATATATATAAAATATATATATATATATATATATATACTGCACACAAGAAAAAGAACTTGCTAATTACTAATTAAAAATGTTACACAGAATTGACTGCAAAGCACTTTCATTTAATTAAAGCAATATTTCATTTAAAGTAATAAGAAACAATTAAGATGAATTATGTTTTCAAAGAGGAATACAAAGTCAGATTTTTTATTACATTTCAGGAGAGCAACAATTGGTAGTTATCCAAACGTCATCATATGTTTCCTAGGAGTAATATAATTTACGTAACCCAATATAACTACAGGTTTTCAAATATTTAGATGAACAGAGAGTAATGAATATAGATAGGATTAAGTTTAATTAGTTTCTTGAAAATGACTACTCTTTGTGCCTAAGTGTGATGTATTGGCTTTTGTCACTTTGAATAAAAAAAGAAGCAATTAGTCCTTACATGACTGCATTGTTTTCTTTGAAACAACTAAACTAAAATATTTTAGATTGTGCTGTTAAAAATCCTGTGTACCACTTGAAACATTAATTGATCATTTTTGTATGATAAATCTCTGTCATTGGAAGCTTTTAAAATGCATTCTCAGAATAAAACAGAAACAATTAGCAGAGTAGGCAAAGATGTATTTTGTTCCTCTTTAGGAAAGGGATTGGATTTTTACTTATATTCAGTAGATTCTTAAAGGAATACTGTCTCTCTCTGTAAATGGTTACACAATTATTAAATGCCTTAAATGATTTATACACCCACCCTGTAGTTTTGTTATACCTAGAAGGCGCTCCCTTTCCATTCACATCTCTGTCACTGAACCCTGACAACAATACGAATAGATATATAACAAGTAGAGTGTACAGCCATTTTGAATACATACCATGTTATTTATATAATTAGTCTTAAAAACTGTTATTGTTTTGGTATTAAAAGTTAAACAAACACAATATACAATAAGACTAAAAAAGGTTATTTAATGTGTTAAGTACTAAATTTAGCACATTATTATTACCATCTGGTTTAGTTGAGATAAAGTGTGGAAAGCAAACTTATTAGCATTTTTGTTAAGGGCTGTTTGCAGTTATATGAGCAAAAGCGTAGGAGGACACAACTGTATATATATTTCTGTTTCACTTCATATATAGTGATTTAGCTTTTGATCATTGCCTGTTAATGGTGTATACAAAACCTTGTAATTTGTCTTTTTCCTGAACATTTGAAGTGCGGTCTCAAATCCACCCTGCAGCATAATGTATATGAGGCATTTATCAGGCTTTAATAATACATGTGGAGCACTTAAAAGAAACATCCGTGTACAAGCCCAAAGTGATATGAGGCCATATTGTCTTATTAATGTATTATTTATTACCAGTAATTTATATAGCACACATACATTCTGCAGTGATTTACAGAGAGTATTTGGCCATTCACATTAGCCCCAGTGAAGCTTAAAGTCTGTAAAATCAGTTAGAAGCTGATTGGTTAGTACTTTATATCTTTCCACATTATGTTTCTCTAAGCTTTAATAAATCTCCCCATGTGCAGTATGTTTCCTACCACACACATACAAACTAGGGTTATATTTTTTGTGGCAAGTCAATTAACCTACCAGTATATTTTTGGATTGTGGGACAAAACCAGAGCACCTGGAGGAAACCCACGCAAACACGGGGAGAATATACAAATATACAAATACAAATAGTTAGGGCCGTGGTGGGAGTCAAACCCAAGACTTCAGTACTATGAGGCATTACGGCAAACCATTACACCATCTGTGCTCTCTGTCTTATGAACAGGATCAATTTCATGATGGAAGTAAAGATAGCGGCCCCAGAGGTGAGGCTGCAGTGCAGTCCAAAATTCAAATAGGGGAGACACAACAACTGCCAGTGAGTCCTGGCTGGCGATGTTTGGCAGCATTTGGAAGGACTTTTTTCTTGAAGGTTTTGGACTGGAAAAGCATTTATTGAACATTTCTGCTTTTCCTGATTCACCACTTGGCAATATCTAAAAAAAACCTGAGTATTGCACTTTGTTTTACAGTACATGTTGTTCTATTCAGTATAAAATAATTTTCCAGGAATCGTATGATATACTGGTGGCTGAATAGCTGCTGGCTGAAATCCCGACAATGGAAGGCCGCATAGTACAGAATGCCGACAACGGTAAGTACTCTAACCTACCCCTTCCCCCCCTAACCCTCCCTTAGGGGTACCTAACCCTAAACTCCCCCCTAGTGCCGAACCCTAACCTCCCCAGGGTGCCTAATCCTATCCCCCCTCCCCGCACCCTGAACCTAACCCTCCCAGAGGGTGCCTTACCCTAACCTCCCTCCAGTGGTGCCTAACCCTAACCCTCCCCAGGGGGGTGCCTAACCCTAATCACCCCTCAGGGGTCGCAAAACCTAACACCCCCTTCCCCAGGGACACAGCCATTACTTACCCATCCGTATGATCAAGATTGCAGCACTTTGAGATGCCAATGTCGTTATACTGTTCACCTTCGGGATATTGGCATCGTTATATTGCCGGGTGTTGGGATCCCATTCAGTACTATGTGCCACTAAACAAGCTTCAGAATTATGTATTTTTGCAGGCATCAAAATCCCTCTTGTTGCACCAGCCTGAAGCTTGTTAGGCTTAATGGGGAACATCATTTACATTTTTAAACTGTACTTAGAATTTGAGTTGCTATGAGTTACAGCACTTAATTAATAAGTGTCCCCATATGTTATATTTATATCCTCTAGTCAACACATAGGGAAATGATCTAGAAGACCATGCTCAAAGAGTTGGAAAAAATGTGTACCATTTGGTGAAATTCATATATTTAACAAATCTCTCTGTAAAAGTGATCAGGACAGGGCAGAATACAGTAGATCAGGAAATATTTATTTACCTATTGGAGATAGCTGTGAATGTGGAGAGACTATTGCTTAATAATAAATCGTATATCTCAGATGAGAGCAGGACACTCAATTTCAAGCTACTATATCCCTGTCCAATAGAACTTACATTCTACAGTACTTTTGATGAATGAGGCATTAAAAGGTAAACAGAAACTTTGTTAAAAAGGGCAATCTGTATCAATGTGTCTTTCAGTGTAGGCAAATAGCACTACAGATTTGTCCTCATACACTTCAGCATCTTTACACCATATAACGTGAGACGCTGGCATGACTGAGATGCTACAAGATGAGTATCATTCTGTATTTTTGTGTCTCATTCACATCACAGAAACAGTCTAATAAATTCCAGTTTCAGGGGCTTTACCACATTTCTCATATGTACTAAGCACCAGTACTTCAAATTGCGGGTAATGCCATCTTTAGATAGCATTATCCAATAGAAGCCTATGGGCTTCTTTTTAGGACACCCACTGAGAAGGATCCATATGGATCCCTCCCAGCTCCCCCTATGGCACACGCATCTTTCTGTGCATGTGAAGTAGGATGCCGGAAGAACTTCTAGGTCATAAACCTGGAAATCCCTCTATCGCAAAGGACAGCGCTTATCGGGATAGCAGTCCTTTGCGATTTTCTAAGTATATACCGGTGATATTAAGGATTTGGACATTGGTGTCCATCATTATGTGATAAAAAACCTTAAATGATAAGCTATTCCTTATTTCTTAAAGTAACTACATAGTTTTAAATACTAAGGGCCTCATGTATCAATGAGACATAAGCTAACTCGCTAAATAGGTTATATGCTCCTTTCAATATTTAATATACAGTGGTAATCTAAGATTACCACTGTTTGTCAATGTATCATTTATGCCATCCTTAGATGGTGAGAGTGATATGGTTCCCATTGACAGCGATGCTTTCCAGGCACCACCGGGTCCCTGATGGGTGAAAGTGTCATGCGCAGAAACCCGTTGCTAGCAATGATAGGCTGCCAGCAACAGAGCAGAAGTCACCGCTGGGGAGGGGGATCATCACTGGACCTCGCTGGGCCTTTCTGGACCTCGCTGGAGATGTAAGTAATGTTGAATACCAGTGGCATATTCATTAGTATCACTGTGATACTAAACTAAATATGCCGCTGGTATTTAGGTATGTTCTTAAATGGGGCCCTTAATATGAATTGCAGATGATGCTTATTTTATTAAATATGCTGATTTATACAGGTGAGGCTTGTTTGTTTATGACTGTTTACATGTAATTTATAATACAGTAACTATTTTTAGAATGATGTATTGTGGACATATTAGATATAGCTAATTTCCAGTCATTCATTATAAAAATTAAAATATTCTTTTTAGGATTAGATGGATTTGACAGAGAGCAGTTGAAGAGTAACATGCTAACTGAGCTTGTCAGGCCTTCTCATTCTGGTCAGTGGTAGAATTTTTCATGATTATGCTGTCATTTTGGTGTCTGACACCATAATGTTAGGCATTGTCACTTCAGTTTTGTTATTGAACCTTTATTCTTTGACAGGCGTTTATCTTGGTGAGTTCCAGCCTCTAAAAAAAATCCCTTCGATATCTAGTGTATTATAAAATATCTATACACTCATAAAACGTCTATGCACTTTTATAAAAATCAAGCCACTTTTCCTGGAGAAAAACATGTTATTGTTTCTTAAATACAGTATCTTAAATATATTTCAGTGTTTTGTTCATATGCAATAACTTGCAGCTATTAAAGTGATTCATATTAGAATTGTGTACTGATTCCACTGGAAAATTAAACAGTGAATCTTGTAACTTCTTTATTAAAAAATGACAATGCATACCAACCAATGAAAAACATATTTCATGGGCATATAGATTTTGTGAATTACATGTTTTGTTGCCTCACAACCTGGAATTACAATGGATTGTTTGAAGGTGTGCATCATTTCATTCACAGAACATGCCTACAACTGTGAAGTTGTGTTTTTTTTATATTGTGAATCAAACAACTTTTAGGACAACATAACAGAAAACTTCAGCGTGCATAACTATTCACCCCCCTAAAGTTAGTACTTTGTCAAGCCACCTTTTGCGGCAATTACAGCTGCAAGTCGCTTTGGATAAGTCCTATGAGCTTGCCACATCTTGCCCCTGGGATTTTTGGCCATACCGCAAGGCAAAACTGCTCCAGCACCTTCATGTTGGATGGTTTCCGCTTGTGAACAGCAATCTTCAAGTCTAACCACAGATTCTCAATTGGATTGAGATCTGGGCTTTGACTAGGCCATTCCAACACATTTATATGTTTCCCCTTAAACCACTCGAGTGTTGCTTTAGCAGTATGCTTCGGGTCATTTTCCTGCTGGAAGGTGAACCTCCGTCCCAGTCTCAAATCACAGGCAGACTGAAACAGGTTTTGCTCAAGAATAGCCCTGTATTTAGCACCATCCATCTTTCCCTTGACTCGAATCATTTTCCCAGTCCCTGCTGCTGAAAAACATCCCCTCAGCATGATGCTGCCACCACATTTCACCGTGGGGATGGTGTTCTTGGGGTGATGGGATGTGTTGGGTTTGCGCCAGACAAAGTGTTTTCCTTGGTGGCCAAAAAGTTTAATTTTAGTCTCATCTGACCAGAGCACCTTCCTCCATACATTTGGGAGTCGCCCTCATGACTTTTGGCAAACTCAAATTGTCTCTGCTTATTTTTATAAGTAAAGGATTATATCTGGCCACTCTTCCACAAAGCACAGCTCTATGGAGTGTACGGCTTATTGTGGTCACATGTACAGATACACCAGTCTCTGCTGTGGAACTCTGCTGCTCCTTCAGGGTTAGCTTTGGTCTCTGTGCTGGCTCTCTGATTAATGCCCTCCTTGCCCGATCTGTGAGTATTGGTGGGCGGCCCTCTCTTGGACGGTTTGTTGTGGTACCATATTCTTTCCATTTGATGATGATGGATTTGATGGTGCTCCGGGGGATCATCAAAGATTTGGATATTTTTTTTATAACCCAACCCAGAATTGTACTTCTCAACAACTTTGTCCCTGACTTGTTTGGAGAGCTCCTTGGTCTTCATGGTGTGATGCCTCTTGCTTAGTGGTTGCAGCCTCTGGGGCCTTTCAGAAAAGGTGTGTTTATACTGACAGATCACGTGACATTTCACACAGGTGGACTTCATTTCACTAACTGTGTGACTTCTGAAGGTAATTGGTTGCACCAGAACTTTTGAGGGGCTTCATAGCAAAGGGGGCAATTACATATGCACATGCCAATTTTCAGAATTTTATTTATAAAGATTCTTTTTTATATATATTTTTCTCATTTCACTTCACCAAATTAGACTATTTTGTGCAGATCCATCACATAAAATTCAGATTAAAAAAATAAATAAATGACAGGTTGTAATGTAACAAATAAGGTAAAAAGCCAAGGGAGGTGAATACTTTTGCAAGGCACTGTACATCTACGCATTTGATTGCAAACTTTCACATACTTTGCTGCGCACGTCCTACACCAATCTAATGAGAATTGTCTGTTATTTTTCCAGCATAAGACCGATGTGCACCACTAGTTTCCACTTTCACGATCCCCCCGTTAGTTGAACGAATACACGTATTAGCATATAGTAATAAAACAGGCTTCTACGGCTGCCCACAATTACCGCCACTTTGTGTGATTTTTAGAATCAGACCCAAAGATCGTATTGCTCTTGGACAACTCAGTCCAGTTACCCTCAATACCATAAACAAGTGTTTATGAAAACTCATTCATCAGAGAGCATTAACAGTGGATGTTTTCCAGGTCTCCTAAAAGAATCACAAGTGAAATAAATAAATCCAACTGTGGTGACAGCTAGTAATGAATACACCTGTGCACCAACTAGGAATAATGGAAAGCATGCACTGTTAGTGCTCCCTGAGGAAAGAGTTTGGGAAACACTGTCATAAACTGATACAGCACAGTTTCCCTTGTTCTGACTGTTAACTCAGCCACAAGAAGAAATCCTGGAGTAAATTCCACTGTGTTGAGGTAATACTTGTTGAAGTTATCATTTAATTAGAAGAGAAGAAAAAAACTTAGGGGCGTATGTACTGTATCAAGCTGATTTTTACATACAATTATGCAGTTAATTAGCACTTCAGATCACAGTCCCCATTATTATCAATAGGGACTACGATCTGACTCCTATGTACTAAACTCCAAAAAGCAAAGCTTTTCGGAGTTTAGCACTGGTAGTTTACAGCATCTTCAGATGGCGTAAACTACTATAAGCCCATGGGGGCTCCAGGGGCAGGAGAGAGATCTTTCGATCTCATCCCGCAGCACCTGGCCGGCCCTGGCAGCTGATGCTGTGCGCATGTGCAGTATCAGCTTCCCCTTGGGAAATCTTTCACTTCTGTGAAAGACCTCCAAAATGCTGGTGATATAATTTGTTGGGACAGCAGTTACTGTAACCGCTGTTCCTGTGAGTACCCCATAGTACATAGCCAGGATATTTTTATTAAAAATGAAAATATCCCTGGTGACTTAGGTACATAATAATTGCGGCGGTACCGTGTTTATTTGTATGTAGACCCTTTACTAACGAACCTTGTATTGGTCATCACAACTATGAACTTCACTTATGGGGCAGTTATTTGAATTACAATTGTTACACAGTATTCCACATATTCTATTTAGCAGTTTGAGGAATATGGAATTTTTTATCCAGCCATTTACTAAGAACCCTTTTTTAACTGTACCCAAAATTTCTCAGCAAGCAATATTTATAGAGCTACAGGAGAATTTCAACCATTCATTCCATATTATAGGTATAAAAATATATTTTTTAACCTTTGCCTTTTGTTCTTATACCTAAGAATTTATAGTAGGAAAGATTGTTTTATGCTGCTGGCTGTTTCTTACATTTTATCCTTGTAGTCAGCAAAGATATTTCGTAAGAGGCAGGGCAGTTACCCACTAAGTTAAAACGTCTGGGTGTAGAATTTCAATTGTCACGTAAATAACCAAATAGACAGATGGAACTACTCATGTTTTCTTTTAAGGAGATAAAAAGATTTATTTTAGGTTCAACAATTTGGTCATACCATTTTCATAAATCAAGCTGTGTTGGCAATGACTTATGTGCGCAGTACAGTATATTTTTAGTAGTTTTAAAGAACTTTATATTTTATATAAATGGAAGCATTGCATTTTTTTCTGCCAACATCTAAATATTTAAGTATCATGTATAAGAATATATGATAATGGGATCGGTACGAAATACCGCCGGACGCCGGAAGACCGGCAACAGAAGATCCCGACAGGTAAGTATTTTAACTATTACTAACCCTAACCCTCCCTTAGGAGTGCCTAACTCTAACCTCCCCCCAAATGCCTAACCCTAACCCCTCCTGTAAGTGCCTAAACCTAATCCCCCTCCCCCGCAGCCTAAACCTAAGTCTCCCAGGGGGCTGCCTAACCCTAACCTCCCCCTGGGGGTGCCAAACCCTAATGCCCCCTTACCCTACCATAACCCTCCCAGGGGGGTGCCTAACCCTAAGTCCCTCCCCAGGAGCCCCTAACCTAACCCTCCCCCACGGCTGTCCGCACCCACAACCTGGCTTACCTTCGTTCGGTATGCTGAAAGTCGAGCTCCCGGCAAAGGTAAAATGACAGGCGTCGGGATTTCGATGCCTGTCATTGGAACCCTGCCGGGATTAGACAGTCGGGAAGCCGGCGGGCGGCATTTCGACCGTCAGCTTCCTGACTGCATCCTATGATAACTGCTGCATGGAAAAAAAATTAGATTCTAGCTGTAGAAAAGTAATTCAGAATTTGATTGGTCACTGTAGGTCACAGTACCTTTTACCTTAGCACCAGCTTTCATGAAGGTTTCCCATGTTTATTTAAACATATACATATCTACTGCTAAAAATGAAGTCAGTTAAATTCTATCATTACATTTATCATAAACTCCATATTACAACAACATGCATATACTATATGTGGCTGGCTTGCAGTATATTCACATGGATGAAATAGATATTATATTACAGCAGTGTCTGATTATGAATTGCTTGCAACTCTGCCGAAGATCATTAGACTGGAAGTGTAGTTCAATGATCTACTTGTGCACGGATCTCTGTGACTGCCCTAAGTCCTCTAGCACAGCCCTCATCACATCAACACTTACATCTACGCCATATTAGGTGCAAGAGATAATGACGTCCACTGGGCAAATGCAGGATTAAATTGATACATTCTTACCCTATACAAGTGCATTTATTCAGTTCTCCCATAAGCATTTGTCAGAAGATTTGGAAACAGTAGAAACAGGAACTAAAAGGCTCAAAGCCGAAATGGCGATTATGAATAAAAATTATTTCTGCTCAACTACATGACGCATTGTACTGGTTATATAATGTCAGGTCAACCTGCTTTGATACATTATGGTAAACTGTGCATACATATTTATTTTAAAAAATATATGTTTATATAGGAAAATGTATGTAATAGGTTTAGGTAAAATTAGTGCTGTTTTGCATGCATAAACCAAAATAAACAAACATGGAAATTTGAGATGCAGATATAATTGAAATCAGGCAATCAGTAGGAAAGCAGAATAGATGACATTATGTAGGTCACATTACATTATAACATTATTACCAGGTAAAGGCAATATCATTGCAGATGCAGTACATTCATTAATAATGTATTTACACTTGATTAGCTACGTGGTTTACAATCGTTTTCCATTCACGACACCAGAAAATCAGCAGTGCTTTCACAGCAGGAAAATGGTTACATTAGTAAAAAAATGTAATGACTATTTTGTAAATATCAAGGATACCAACACCATGATTATTGTAATTAATTATGAAAACGCTATTGCCAACACTTGCAATAAAATAATAAAGCAGACTTTTGTTAGCATTGAAATCTAATTTAAATGATAGTTATAATAATGCAGTGAAAGTACAAAATCTGAGTAATGTTGACAGTTAATATCAGCATTTTGTTTTTTAAGGATTGAAGACGGACATGGGAGTTATTAGTAATAATGGATACCACATTGTACCCAGTCTCAATGCTAACCATGCTTTAGTGGTAATAAAAATGTTAAGAAGCTGTCAAACACCTTTATTTGAACGGCAGTTGAGGAATTTTCTAACCTTTGCACTTCTCTAAGTTAAAGAGTAGCAAACTTAAGCTACAACTGAATTTGCATATGGTACAAGGCTTTTCCATTCATATGCGCAGTACGGAAATGTGTTTTTAAGGACGCATATGACCAGCTGTACATGATAAGCTAAATTGTAGTGATGTTTCATGTAATTTGAGTTCTGCAGAAGAACAGGATGTTGTGTATTTTCAGCAATACAACTTTTGAATGCGGCTATTGCAGAAAAACATTTTCTACTATATCTGTATATTTGCATTTTGATGACTTTATAGTCTGGACCAATGATCAATTCTTTCTGTTGCTTGGTGTTGTTGGGGAAGGTCTGAAAACACCTGAGGGTATATTCTGCCAGCAAAATGATGTGTCAAAACAAGAAATAAATGTGAAAATGTTGAAAAGTAAAGCTTTGCCACATTCTGATTCAGAATGATGGTGCATTATAATTGTTGCAAATATCAATATCAATAAAACAACTGAACTATTTTATTGATCCTGGTCTAAGGGTCATTGTCCTGAGCAGCTAGTTTTAATGTGTTCACATGCTTTATGTTGTCAGGCTTTTATTATACTATATGCATACTGTATGTAATTATTCTTATTTTGGACATGTCAATATTCTTTTAATGGCTGGAAGGTTTTAAACTAAAAATTAAGAAAATAATTATTTGTGGAATAGTATGAAATCACTTTAGGTTGATTATTATAATATATTTTTATGTTATTGTAAACTATTTCATGCAGCAGCAATTGGATTAAGAGTGGTTACTGCAAACTGCATTCCAGGTACAGAACTGGAAAAGAGGTTGTGTGCTGTTGGTATATGCTAAACAGCAAAACTCATTGCCAATAAAAAATGCTTCCTAAAAGACCCCATCTTGAATTCTAAACAGGCTTCGAGGAGGCATTGCCATTTGCTGACAGTTATAGACTAGCATTGTCCCTTACTAGAGTTTATAGTTTGCATAGACAATCTGTCTAAGCCATCTAATTTCTCCAATCCAATATTTATTGCAAGAAATTAATATCTTTCATTCTGATTTGAGAATTGTGTTTTATGTATCCAGCAAAGCTATGACCTGTAACAAAATATGCTTTTAATTATCAGTGCATTTATATTCTAACAGAGTTTAACACTAATTTAAGGCAACAGTCAATATTAAAGATCCAACCCTTAATTATTCAGCTATCAATTAGTCTGCTTTCAAATAAACACTTGGGGGCATATATAACAGCAGATTTACCACTTTGCCACTCAAAGATGGAGGGCTCAGCACTGGTCATTAATTCTCTCTCACTCTATGAAAGGTGGTCAGAGTATGGTAGGTGCTTTATAAAACTAGATTTATGAGCTAATAGACAAGGCACACTTGATAGTTACTGATAGTGAGAGAAGGTTCTTGGTCATAACCCTAGATTAGGGGGCTTATGTATCAAGCTTTTATTTTTTTTACATAAAATTATGCAGATAATTTTAGGTATTGTAGCTATGTACTAATAGCACAATGTAGGAGATTTCACAGAAATATTCGTCAAAATGCTAATTAGCACTTCAGATTGTAGTCCCCATTATTATCAATGGGGCCTAGATCTGACCCATATGTACTAGACTACAAAATGCAAAGCTTTTCGGAGTTTAGCTCTGGTAGTTTACACCATCTTCAGATAGTGTAATCTGCTGTGATCCTGTGGAGGTTCCTGGAGTAGGAGAGAGATCTTTAGATCTCTCTGCAGGAGCCTCCAGCCAGCTTCACAAGCTTACACTGTGCGCATGCCCAGTGTCAGCTTCCCCCGGAGAAGTCTTTCACTTCTGTGAAAGACTTCTATAATTTTCCGGATATACAACTGACAGGGACAGCGGTTACCACAGCCACTGTACCTGCGAGTACCCCTCTATACATAGCAGGGATATTTCTTTAAATTGAAAATATCCCAGGCGATATGGATAGATAATAATCGTGATTGGTCCACGGTTATTAGTACATAGACCCCTATATCACACTAGACCATACTTTTTAGTGGCATTTTACTAACCATAGTCCATAAAATTTACAATGTTAATATGTGTTACTTTATTAACTAATCACAGTGTAGTTACGTGGCACTAGGTCATACACAATTTTATGGGGAGATTATAAGTGTCTGAAATCCTGCCTACTCAAAGTTATTCTGAAGATAGAAGTGAAAAAAAACTAAAACTAAAAATTACAACTGCTGCGGTATTCTTTGTGGCCATGAGGTGGAGAAACAGAGTCAAATAATTTTAACAGTGCTAATTTATTAGAGTCCTGCAGACACTTGTAAGAATGTTTATATAAGACATACTCATACAAGAATAAACACATGCACTACAAAGTGCTACTGTACCTGGAAACATAACCACAATCTGTGGTTTATTGTAACGTTCAAAAATAAAAGTTAAACAACTTGTTTTAAGAATTGTACACGGATCACAGGATTATCTTTAATGAATTCTTCCTACTGTGTAGAGTAATTTACAACACATGATGGCAGAGTCTGTAAGATAAGTCATGTCAATATATACAATTTGTAGCTAAACAATGTTAGTGACTATAACAAAACACAGCAATAAATAACAATATACAGAACATAAACAATTTATTACAATTGATTTATTGACAGCATTGTCCCTTCCCTTTAATGCCATATATACAATATATTCTATTCATTCTTAACTTTCATTGATCTGTGCAAGTTCTGTAATGACATAGGCATGGATTTCTTTGAAAAGATTCATGGTAAACATAGATTGCTTTTTACTTTTAAAATCTATTTTAAATAGCAAAGCACAAAGATTCTTTAGGGGCTAATTTACTAAGATAGAACAATATTACAAAGTCAAATCAATCATTTATTTTCTGATTTCTATGCCCATCAGAATTAATTGCTACATGAATGCTGTTAAAACTAAGGGGTATATTTACTAAAGTGTGGGTTTACAGAAGTGGAGATGTTGCCCACAGCAACCCCTCAGATTCTAGTGGTTATTGTCTAGAAGGTGCTAGATAAATAATAAGCAGAATATGGGCCTGATTCAGACCTTATCGCACGGCTGCGTTCGCACGCAGTCTGCCGATGTTTGCATTCTTCTCATGCATATGCATCGCAGTGCGCGTGCGCAAACCGGCTGCTGCGATCAGGAATCGACCACAGCGAGCACATAGAGCCTGCAGCCTGCATACAGTGTTTGACAGGACCTGACCGTTTGAGGGTGGTGACTGGGGGTGGTCAGAAAAATGCAAGTGTGCCTGGGCATTTAAACGCCATTTCAGGGGTGTGCGTAATTAAGCCCCAGCTATGATATATGCATCCTAACGTCTAGTTACACACACAAACATTAGCAATGTCTGCAATAGGGTCAGGTCAACCATGACCCTACCGATGTTTTCACTGTCTTGCGAGAACGTAAGCAAAGGGAAGTAGGCGGCATTAAGTACTTTTGGGTGTCTACTTATTGTGCTGCAGTTATATTGCGTATGTAGTCATTAGCATATTTTCGCATCGACAGGCTGCATGCGAACGCAGCCGTGTGATCAGGTCTGAATCAGGCCCTATGATAGGTTTCTGTGGGCAACATCCCCACTTCTATAAACCTGCACTTTAGTAAATATACCCTTAAGTATTCTTTCTGCATAGTATTTGTGTAATTTTTACATTTATTATCCACTTATATGGGTATAGCTTAAATAAATTGGACCAATCTTTAGATGAAAATGCGGATTGAAGTTATTTTCCACTGATCTGACACTTCAGTAGCTTAAAACACATAATAATTCTGATCAAAAGAGACCAGCATGCAATCTGGACACTGCATCACATGATCAGCTCACAAGCAATCCCATTCTGGGCTTTTTGACCTAGTATACTGTATGTCACTATTTTAACTATGTGATTTTATTAATAATAATTAGGTAGAATAATTTTGCTACCTCTGTTAATGGTTGCATACCATTTTGCTAAGACTTGAATTTTGTAAACAAGGATATATATGGACATGGCACCTTTGTTAGAAGCAAACTCACCAACACTTAAAACTATTACGCACTATTACTAATAATTCACTTTTTCAATTACTTTAAATTGATTTAATGGATAGTTCAACTATATTTAATAAGTCCCTATGACACTTCTTCTTCAACCCTCACAGGAATAGACTATTCTTGCTTCAAACAATAGTAACAGTTTGAATCCAATTGACTCTAGACAAAAGTATTGAGATAATCAGCATATTAAAGCCAACAGTATAACCATATGTTAATTATGTAAATGACTCATTTTAATCAGGCAGACCCATGTAAAAAGTTACCGGGAATGCAAATGTATCGAGTTATTAAAAATCTCATTATTATTCCTCTTAGTTCCATGCTTGAATCTATCCATC
The DNA here is from genome assembly GCA_031769625.1 of Taudactylus pleione. NCBI lineage: Eukaryota > Metazoa > Chordata > Amphibia > Anura > Myobatrachidae > Taudactylus > Taudactylus pleione. Next base: position 23,536,224 of record JAUIMM010000065.1, on the reverse strand, counting down.
CAAACAGATAAATTAATAGTTAGATGAAAGATGAAAGAGCTGGAGGGGATGTCTGTGGGAAACCATCTGTCTTTCTTTGTAGCCCTTCAAGGCCTTTATAATTCTGCAAAGATTACATGTAAATATTGCTACCAGAGACAACGGATGGACGTCGATACGAAAAACATAACCTGTAGTCAAAGTTTCCCTGAGAGCAGTGTCAGCAGTTCTTATTATAATGCTTTTATGGCATTTTTTTTGCTAATCAAAGCACCTTGTCATTTTAGCTCTAATGGTGCTACTTTATTTATTCTGGCATTTGGATTCCCAGAATATCTAAAAGAAGAGCTCATGTAATATTAGGATCTTCCTTAATTCATTTCCTTTTTATACATTTATAGGAGTTTAGCAGGCTTGCAACACTTTAAAATTATAACTTGGCTTCAAATGTGAAAATCCAGTGTTAGGTTGAATATCAGGAGTAAATCCTGGTGCCAAGCTATTATTTACCTTGGGTGCAGCCAGGCCACTCAGTGTCATGAGTACATGCTGCTACTCAGCTTGCTCTTGCACATCTATTGGGTAACCAGCATGTATGGCAATGAGCTGAGCGGTAATTGGTTTGTATATCAAAAGCACTGATGGAAAATATTAATGCTGGACACAAGGCAAGTAACACACCTGGACCAGATTTGAATTAGAATATTCCACCCAAAACTGAAAACTATTCTTTAACACCTTCATTATAAATTGAAGTTACAACCTATTTTAATGTTGGCATAAATGTGTTTTATTTACTACACAAGCTAACCAACACATAAATATACAGTATGTTACCTGATAATATTTCTGATTTTCACAGAACCGTACCGTTGTCAATTCCCAGTGGCCAATGAGGGTTTGGACTACCAGAAAAAACCATGACTGAGTGCTGTTTGTGTATATGGACTAACTTGCCCATTGTGGCCCAATTAGCTAAATCGTGGCCCATGAGGAGATATGTTCCTAGTGTCATGACATAATGGGCCAAATGTAATAGGGCGAGAGTCTAGAAAATGTGAGAGTTTAGCAGTACATCGTCACTGTAAACTCGCATGTTTTTAGACTCAAAAAACTTTCACGATTTAAACTCTCATCCAGATGTTTTTCCATTTTAAAGATAAAACTCAACCAATGTGAGAGTTTACTGCTAAACTCTCACCCTATTACATTTGATCCAATGTCTAGCCAACTAATTTAAGTTTTAGGATAATATTCCTATCAGAACTTGTTTCAGAAAGAACAATGAAAAATACAAGTAAGATTATAAAGATTAAAAACAGATAATGGCTTACTTAAAATGTTTTAATATAAGCTTACGTTATCATACCTTCTAGAAAGTCAACAAAAATCACCATTGTTTTTTAATTAATCTACAGTATTCAGCTATTTGGCCATGGCTAAATAAACATAGCTTGTACATCAACAAGTAAACAAGATGAAAATAAATATACACTCTGTATGACATTTATCTCTGTGGTAAAGATAAGAAAGTAAATATTTACAGACTCAAGTTTTCGTTCCCTGAACCTCCAGTCCTCTAAATATTTTAACACAGCTATACAGTACTTAGGCAATGAAGAGAACATCTAGCTCAAAAGATAAACAACAGGTGGCACTAGGGCTGCATACTGCCATCCAAGCCTTACCCTGAGACCTCCAGTTGTTTTTTGCTTTATTACCAGATTTTCTTGTTATAACTTGTGACACTTGTTTAACATGCACAGAGATATGTTATTACAGGTAGATATCTCATACTTTGATTAAATGTATTGTTTAAATTTTTATTGAGATTATGAGTAATGAGAAGCCCTTTTGGGTGACACCTGGGGAGTATTACTGTAGGTTGCCTATCAATGATCTAGTGTACACTAAGTTTTACATGTTTGCCGTATGCCAGTGGGGCTCAATCTTCACTGTGCCATGCATCAGTGTGTCCTTGTTTTAGGATCCCAACTTTGTCAATGTGCCAAAATTCCACTCAGTGGCATCACTAGGGGGGTGTGGGCCACATCAAGTAATACCATCTATTTTACCAGAGCTGCTCTGCTATTTTGGTATCACCCCCTCAGGTGGTGTCACCAGTGTTGATAGCGGTGGCACGCATCATGCACACTGTGTCTGGAGAGGCTGGGGGCTACCCAGCAGCTTCCGAAGAGCTGGGCATAACCTCAGCATCATGAAATTTGACCATGCCCCCAAAATGGCATTCAAAAGAGGGCATAGCTTTACAGGCACAAAGCCATACCCCCTTTCAAAAGGAGACCTGGGCTGAGAGGGTGAAAGGGTGTATAAGCACACTGGGTGACACCAACCTCAGTGATGCCAGTGTTTTGAAAGTTGAGGATAACATTATAGCATTTCTGGTAATCTAGTGTAATAAAAACAGGTTATGCAATCAAATTAAAGTCCCAAACCACACGTCATGCCCTTCTGTAATATTTGCTTGCACATGCCATATGATATTAGTATAATATGGTAGTGTTTATGTCACTAATATATAAAAAATGTGTTTGGTCTCTGTAAAATATGAAACCAGCAATTGTCTTATCTAGGGTTCTGAGAGTTCATAGTAACATATCCTTTACCTGTAATCTGTGGTTTAAATTACGAAGGATATTGATACAGCAATATGTTAATTACATCTATCAAACACATTCTAAGAATGCAATAGCAGTAATCCAATTTTGCTGAATGGTTCTGCTAGTATGAAAATAACTGAGCCTTAATATGTGCTTCCAGAGATTTATTACTTAAGTAAATTATCTACTATTCAAATAGTCAAACATTTTCTTTGGTCAAAATAATTCTTTCATTAACCTCATAGACCCTAGATAGATACACTTGAATAAATTGATGCTTTAGGTCACTAATACTTTTATTTGCATGTCGTTGCATCAGTGTTGAAACAAGAATTCATTAACTTCTAGGAAAGATGACTGTGTAAATTTAGTTTCGGTAAAAATCACCACTTGACAGCTCTGCAACTGCTGAGTGACATTACCAGTAAGAATTCACTACATGTCTTCCCTGATGCATACTTATCAATATCAAACAAACATAGCCAATGGAAGGAAAAATCTGCTTTGAAAAAATAAGAGGTTAATCTGGATAATTAGTAAATCATCTCAGTGTTAAATCCATTAACACATTATCGCAAGATCACAAGCTCTCTTGTTTGAATTATCACAGGAATAAACGTTTATTGTGTTTATGTCAGTTTACATCACATCCCCCAAAACATGAAGGTAAATTAAATTAGATATGCATCAAGTACTTAAAGCACAGCTGTATTATTTTATTATTTATTTGGCATTAGGGGCCTATGTATCAAGCTGTTTTTACATACAAGTATGCAGAAACTGCAGTTTCTTCATAATTTTATGTATTGTTCCTATGTACTAAAGGCACAATGCAGCAGATTTCACAGAAATCTCTGGCAAAGTGCTAATTAGCACTTTAGATCACAGGGGCTGATTCAGCATTGCACGCGTGTGCAATGCTGATTGCAAATTCCCGATCATCGGGAATCTGCGTTTGTGCAGGACTCGTTCTGCAAATGTGCAGAACAGGTCCTGTGTAATCACACGTAGTCCCTTCTACCTCTGCATGATTGACAGCCAGAGGCAAGTAAAGGGTTTGGTACATAGGGTTCAGAACAGAGCCATAGTCTTTACTTTCACTGCATGGTGCCATCTTTCAGAAGAAGTCACTGGGAAGATGACACCGTGAAGGAAGAGGTACCCGCTTGCCGGCACAAGGTAAGTATACTATGGGTGCAGCGCATGGTCCCCTGGGACCAAGGGGGTGTCCGCACACCCTGCAACCATTATAAATATGCCTATGTGTATGTATGTACTGTATCTACTGTATGTAATTCCAGTGGTTTTAAAGTAAAATATCAGTTATCATTCATGGACATATCTATGCATGATTTATCGCGTGTGTATACTAAAATTTGAATTTTACAGATTTGCATTATTTACCAACAAGGTAAATACAATTAAACATATTTTTAAATGTTAGCATTTTGTTATTTAATTTCACTAATATTCCGTTAATTTCCCCTCCTCCTCCATCCACTTGTTGCCTCATTATAGACACAATCTTGCTACAATGGTATACTTCAGAAGCTTAAGATTTTTCATAGCATATAACTAAGTTTACAATACACTTATATGATGGTATGTGGTTAAGGCAGATCACTTCTAAATACATTTTATTATGTGAATTATTGTATATACCATGGGATGTATTTCCTTTGCCTGGATAGAGAGAGCAAAGATATAATTGTGAGCAGAAGCATCATTTAATTCCATACTGAAGGAAATAAAGGTACACTTAAGAAGAAGGTTGTTTATGGGGTGGCTCCAGGGCAAGATATGTCCATTTAAAGTTTCTCTATAGCCCCAGCTGTCGAGTGAACCTTCATAAAGTCTATGGTATAAGGTCATTTAACAACATATGCTTATAACAAGAATGTCATCCTTCCAATGAACAGCAGACTATAGGACATCAAATGAATTCTGATGAATTACTTCAAATTTCCTTTATTTATTGTTGGGTATTTTTCCTTCATTTTCAAAGCCAAAGTATTTACATTTAGTTAAAATGATGAAAGATGGCCTTTCACTGGACACTGCCCACTTGGGCTATTTATTTTGCTCATTCAACTTATCACTGAAATCTAGGTGTAGTTTGTGAGAAAGGTTAAAGGCAAACTAACCGAGACTTTTCATCATTCTGGCCCAAATCATTTATTGCATTACGGGATCACTGCTTCAATTTTTCTCTGATGACTAAGATGGAGAGGTATACTTTATAGAATTAGATTACATATACTGACGGCACTTCATGATATGCTCTCAGTGGCCTAAGGCATCTATGTTAGAGTAAATGACGTTCAGATCTGTGTCCATTGTTTTCTCATTAATAGTAATTCTCCTACATCTTGTTCCTGTGATGACATTTCAACCTTTTCTCTCTGCACCTATCATGAAGAGCCCAATTCGGAGTTTCTCCTGCCCTAAGGTGCTTTTTGTTTTTTTACTTAGTATCTCTAATAGCTCCACAATCTTGTATTCCAATCTTTCTAGGACACAATAATAAGTGAGGAAGCAGTACGGCTACTGTAACCTCCCTTAACAATAAGCACAGGTGTCTAGAAAAAGAATCAAGAAGAAATATATTTCTGTCATCAGTAGAATCAGCTGGTTGGCTTAAAGGATGAACACTGACCTGAAAATCAACAGTGAACGTAAAGCAACATTGTCATCTGGTAATGCGTGTCTGCCTTGATTCTAAATTTAACCTAAATAAAAGTGATTTGTGAATGATTTGTGTTTAAATTGTTTGCCTCCTTTGAAACATGAAGTGCTATGTGCTGTAATATTAAATGACAGCTACTACAACACAAAACCAGTCTAAACAAAATGACAAATTGCATTAAAAATGGTGTGATACAGATGTAGCCTGCGTCTCTATAGCATTTTGTGAGATGTGGCATGTGACAATTCAAGAATGGACATTGTAGCATGAGATAACATGAGATATACCTTAAAGCATCAGTGCATATCTACAATCTGCATTTACAGGTAATATTAGTACAACTATGCACTACTCTATGTTATATACTTAAATACAGATAACTGTATAATATGTCTGTATTAGAGATGCCATTGCCCTAAAATGAAGAACAAATTCTTTCATATAAAGATAGCTTATACACTATATTCCTTATTACTAAAATGTGCTGCATTAGAAGCATATGCTATTTTTGTTGTTGCTCATTCTGAATGATGGTTTATGTGGATTATATTCCAGGTGCATGCAACAAGAATTGGCTGCCCGCAGGTGCAGCTGTCATTCATCATGTCCCAGTCCCAGACTTAAGCCATTCTCATGTTGTACGCCATACAATGTTATCTGACAATGATGGGGAAATAAAGATCAGTGCCAAATGATAAAATAAGTAGTGGATTCTGAGATCCATGCTAAAATTGAAGACTGCCTTCATTTTGTATATGTGCTATACAAGAAGTGATACTTTCTTGAAGCTCATAAAGGATAACAGCTACATTATCTGCAACTATGAGGAAGGTATTCTCTAATGGTGCATACACACAGTCAGATTTTCCTTCAGATCTGTACAATAACGATTTTAAAAATTGTTCAATCATTCATATCTGAAGGAAAAGCTGACATATCTGACATATTTGTCAGATGAACGATGCGCATTCCCACTTGTCAGATAACGATATCTACATTTGAAGTGTTTGCAGTCAGATTTGGACGATTCCATTCATTTTAATGCAGTCAGAAATCGTTCAAATCATTCAAATCGTTGGTAAATCGTTCAATTGTTCATCTGACATATCTGACCATATGTATGCACCATTAGGGTTATGTTACTGAATTGTCCATCTCTAGAAATGTGTGAGTATCTGGTGCCAATTCATGGCTTACCTTGTGTGGAGAAACTGATATAGAGGCCTGCTGTCAGAGTGTGCAATGCCCTTTGCCTAATAAGTGTACAGAGAGTAATAAGATCAAGGAGGTGGCAGCAGAAGTCCACTTACAAATAGTCCAATGATCTTACTTGATGAATCCCACATCCCAGGACTTACTTTGCATACAGTATACAAGTAACAAGAAGGGAGCTTGAGCAATGCGTTTGAGTTACTTAATTTTCCATTATCTCTATAAGTTATTTAATACTGCAGTGTATGTTGTGTTTATATTTTCGAATGTGTACATGAACCCAAGCACGCAATGAACATGTTTTGTCCTTTCAAGTGGGGTTTCTAGGCAATCAGGATGTGAAGGGTTCTAGATCTTTTTATCTGCAACAACGGTCTGCATTGTAAGATAGTTTGGTTTGAGTGCCAGTTTGGCACATGTGCCTAACACAGTGATTATTATTGGTCCCCTCTTTGTGATCCAAAGAAAAACCCAACTGCTAGTGGTAGTCCCACTATACCTTATTGTGTCTATAGGAAAATAAGAGACTGCTTAACTCCTAAATGAACACATGTAAATGTGCATGATATAATTTAGAGCATGTCTCAGCAGAAGCATTGTTCTCTGTGTTACTTTCTCACCATCTGGCACCGTGATCATCTTCACATCACATTGGGCACTAGATTTCTCCAGTGAACCGCATACTAAAAATAGAAAAGTACTTTTGCAATTACTGCAGTCCTGTTCCCAACATTACAGGGGCAGGGGTCATATTACGTTCCCTTTTCAAATGGAAGGATTGCTGTCAAATCTGTCACCTTCTCATTAGGGTAGCAAACAATTGGTATTTGGTAGAGAAAACCAGTGAAAAGAAGAGAGAATAGTATTAAGTTAGTATTAATTTCTGAGATCCACAGCAATATAGCCAAAAATAAATACTGTACGTAAGAACATTTACGTAGTCCTTGATGCTCTAGTAATATATAAAATGATGACATTTAGGGTTAATAGTTATCATTTGCATTTATAGTGTACATAATGAATGTTAAAAATCTTTATCAGATAGACAGGCATATGTTTTAATTATTTGTTTGGAGAACTGAAATATTTGTAACAGATGATTATCATATGAAGTGAACATATTGTGTGCTAGCAAATACAGTATATAAATTGGCGTTATTAAATAGATTTATATATTTTTCCATAAAGATTGTGTATTTGCATATAATTATTGTGTTATGGCTTGTAATATATTGTAAGTTGCTTACAAAATAAAATATTTTAACAAAAGTGCTTCCTGCAAACCTCTGTCACAGACATCCAGTTTTGTGCTCCCGGGAATACAAATGTTGTAAAGTTCTACCTACAAATTGAACATTTAGTTAAAAAAAGAGACAGAATCTAAGCTTTTTATCCACAGTGAACAGACCTGGGGACCCATTGTATACGTGGAATTGTCTGCTAGATAATTCATTGCATGTGTTAAGTTATTGCTATTTTGTATTAATAGAACCCTGATATCTCTAATAGCACACAGAAAGACATAAATGCTTCTGTGAAGGTAATATAACAAGCAGTTTTAATAGAACACATAACCATAATTCATGCTTCTGATGTGTGAGGCATTTATACAGGACTCTGCTTTGATAAACATGTGACTTAATGTTTTTTTAATCCAGTGTGCATTTTACAGAGATATGGTTCCACATTACTTAGGCATGAAATGGAAGGAAGGCGCTTTAACAGCCCAAAGCAGTGAACCACTGCATTCTGTACAATTAGAAGTTACATGTTTCTGATGTTCAAACAGAATACATTAAGCATATTAATGAAAACAAAGAAGGCATAAGCATCTATTTAATTAAACACTGTACATTTAATTTTAAGAGATATTAGGCATTTTTGTATCGTATTTCAACTTCACTTCCTGATTTCAACAAATTACTGGTCATGAGTTTACTAAATCTGTGCCTTCAGTAAATTATAAAAAGCAAGATATAACTATATATAACTTTTATTATAGAACTTGTACTGTAGCACTAAATAAAGAACAGTAACAATCATATATGTACCAGAGTCAACTATATGTTTTCATGAAATGAGTGCACACATTTATAATACCATTGCCAATGCATTATAAACTTTATACACTACAGTATATATGACTATTAACTCTGAATTGGACAAGCTCAATGCACAAAATGCTTACGGAACTAATCAACTGTTTTCATTCAACCTTAAAATTATTCAAAATGTACAGTATCTATTTCAAACAGTCTAAATTTTAACCTTTGCAAAAAACAACTCAGTTCATGACATTTCTATTCTTAAGGTGTCCATACATTCTATGATTTTTAAAGTGAATCAGGACATTTTGTACCTATCAGCTGCCAGTCACAATCAACAGCTAATTACCAGCATTCATATGTTGATCTGGACTGGCAGAAAATATAATTATATCATAACATACATGTGACAGCATGTATGTAGCTTAAGGCATAATATTAATATGGTTACTATGAGGCCTGGAAATATAAAAATCCCAGATTCAAGTCCATTTATAATTGCCATTGACAGTCTTCAACTGGAACTGCGCTGTCATTACTGGGAGAACCTCTGGTGCCACTAAATTCAACTGTCATTACTGTACGGCTGCTGGCCCCACTAAGCTCACCTGTCATTGCTGTTTCCATATGTGTAAGTCTGCCCACTATGCTCAGCTGTGATAACGGCTACCATCTCTGCTAGTCTCACTGTCAGTATCCTGTACTATCGGGTCTATGTACTAAAACTCCACTTAAAACAGCCGCTTCTGCTTTATCTGCTATCATTGCAAAACTGGAGGCAACTACCGTGATTGTTATTAATAGTCCCGCTGAGGAGAGGGAACGTTAAGTCATCCCCTCGGCCATGACAGTGGACTCACCTCTCCCCTGTCCTGTGCAGCTGCAGCAGAGAGGATTTTTTCTGTCAAAACTTTATTGACAACAGGCCAGTGACAGAGAGGTTAGTGAGGAGAGGTAGATAAAGACAGCTAGAGGTGACAAAGTTGGCGCTGGATAATATAGTTGACGGTAAGTGTCCTTTCTCCTTAGTAACAACCTATACACTTACCCCTGCCATAGATGTCTATTGCAGCACAATATTCTAGCCTGCTCTTAGCATTAGTAGGCTGAAGGCAGAGAAACACTTTAGTACATACATATCAAGGAGATATAAGTACAGACATATCAAGAAGAGATATGTACAGACATTTTCTCTGTTATTTCATTTGGCCCCCTTATCTCCACATAGTACATAGGCCCCTAAATTTCAAAGCTGCAGATTATCTACTATAATAATCCCAGACAAAGGGCAAAAGCAGCCTCTATCTCCTCTTTTGCCATGCACAACTTGTATCCAATTGCTTCTCCCCACTCTTTTATTACCTACCTTAGCTAATCCGCATTAATCAACATCTCTCACATTAGTCTATCATGGACCTAGTCAATTTACTGTTGTTCTTTCTCTTATTTGCTATCACCACAATGCTCTCCAACTTTTCTTATTGTCCAACCCTGGACCCCAATCACTGCAGACTCACTCTGCTCATGTTCCTTGTTCTGCACCAAAATATCCATTAAAGCTAATTTTTCCAATCGCTCCAACTTTATCCACATATCTCTTCTATCCTCACTCCCCTTTGCCTATGCACTTTGGAAAGTATGAGCAATTCATTTCACAATTCCTCAACCTGCTTTCCGTTGTTGGCTTACCTCCTCTGCCACTAAGTACCTTGCCATCTAATATGGGGGACTCTCCCTCAGTCCCACTCCCATATCAGTAAATAAACATGAGATGGCATAGACATTTTACCCTCTACATATCACAGCTTTCAAACCCACCATCTCTTCCTTTTAAATTCCCACTATCCATCTTTCCATTCTACTTCACTTCTGTCTTCCTGTACTGTCATGTTTACCCTTCAGGTTCAATCCTGGACAACTTTATTGCATGGCTTATTTGTTTTATATCCTTTCACCTGCTTACTTTCATAAAGGTGATTTCAACAGTCCTACTAACAACCCAGGTGTCTCTGCTGCCACAACCTTCTTTCACTTATTTCTTCCTTTGGTCTCTCCTAGTGGACTTTATTTGCTGTCCTCTTCTGCTCCATCACCTGTTTCTCCAGCTTGGCCTTCCCTCTTTCTGACTACAACCTATATTTCTTTAGTCTCACCTTACCTTATTCTCTCTCCTCTGCACCCAAATTTACACCTGCAAACATACTACACTTCTCTAAAATAGACCCACTTTTAAAATCCCAGATGCCTCTTTGGCACCTTCAATTCGCCTCACTGCCCACATCTTCTTCCCTACTGTACCTCTCTCATAGTTATATTTTTTCCTGCCTACTTCAAGGACAAAATTGACATCATTCAACACAATATCATCTCATGCCAAACTCCACAAACACCAGCCACTTTCTCCTAAACTCCCGATTTGCCGAATACGCAGCAAGTATGCCAGAGGACATATTGTATTCACCCATCTCTACTTACCATTCAAACTGCCTTTCAACCCTATTTCCCTTCCAATGTCTAAACTCTCTCCTTCCCTCTCTCTCATTGCATGCCAACCTCTAGCTCATCCCTACAACCTCCCCCTCCACCATCACATTCCTATCCTCCATTAAACAGGCACTAATCTCATCAATCCTAATGAATGTTTCTGTTCATACAACCTTTCTATCCACCTCTGCCCTATTTCTCTCCTCCCCTTTTCTACCACACTATTTGAAAGAAGTCTGTACAATCAACTATTGGTCTTCCATTCTCAGTATTCTCTTGAGACTGCTCTCATAAAAGTGATCAATGATTTCCTTAAGCTGGGTACATACTGACAGACATTTTGGCTGATCAATTGATCGGCCAATATATCTGGTGCCTGTCGGCCAGTGTGTACCAGCAATATGTCTGTGAACAACGTCGTTCACAGACATATCACGTTGGCTGTGCTGCACAGCCGATGGACAGATTTATCTGCAGACATATCTGTCCATTGGCAAGAATGTAAGAGCGGTCTGCCGACCACCCGTACACATGCAGCTGCAGCTTCGGGGAGGGAGGATGACCCATCCCCAACCCGCCTCCCAGCCAGTGGGACCCGAGGCTACCTGGAAGATGATGGTCGTTCAGTGTATATGAATGACCATCACCTGCAGATATATCTGGAGATCACTCGATCTGCAGATAGATCTGCTAGGTGTGTACCCAGCTTTACAGTACTGCCCCTCTCACCCTCTTAAATTTATCTCTCGCCTGATAATGTGCAATTTCACTTTAATTACATCTCTTTAAAGAGAGGAAGGATAACTACACAATAGTAATGGAAAAAAAGGGAGACATCTACTAAAATTCCTCAAATATGCAAATTTATATTAAAGCATAGCAATTATTCAGACAATTGCTTTCATTATCTGATTGCTAATTTACTGATATATGAAGTTAGTGTGATTTGCCCCATTGCACAATGTTAGTACATACGTTGATCATTCCTATCCTAAACAGACACAGAATAAATACTGCACTACATGATTATGTCAATGAAATACCTGTTCTTTTTGGCTTTTAAAATATTGAACAATACCTATTGCTAATGTAAGATATAATCACAGGTGCACTGTTTATGTTTTGTGATCTCAAGTAAAAGATGCTTTTAAACAGAGCACTATTGACTACACTTTTAATTAGGCCACAGAAGGCATTATTGTCATGATAAATATGCTTGGCATCTGTATTATGTAATCCAATCTGTTTTTAGCTTGAAACATATTTACTTTCTCACTAATGAATGTTCCATGTGGTGGTTTATTCATATGTATGATAGGAAGCCAATGTGTCAACCTTTAAAATGAAAAAAGATGCACTTGGCACAGAAAATGCTTAAAACATATTTTTATATGTCTACATTTAACTGAGCTATGATTTTGTGCTCTTCAGATAATATGTGTTATACTGCATATAGCTGCTTAAAGGGATAGCAAATCACAGACTATATCACAATATTTCCCACAATGCAGTTGCGCACACCAGGTTTATGTAAGACCACACTAAAATGTTAACAGTAAATTATTTAAAAAAAATTAATCTAAAGAAGATAAGACCTCACAGCAAACTATCTACAATGTATTGAAGAAATGTCATGTATCCCATAGTCTAAAATACAGCAGCTGTATTTAATGTAAATTCCAGATGTTTTATGCCTTCTGTTTGTACAAGTAGCACCTTCTATTTATTATTTATTTATGAACAGTTTCTTATATAGCGCAACATATTCCATTGTGCTTCACAATTGGAAACATTAACGGAACAACACTGGGTATTAGCAGACAGACATAGAGGTAGGAAGGCCCTGCTCACAAGCTTACAATCTATATTCTACAAGCTGATAGAACCACTATACAAATCTATACAGTGCATTCATAATATTGTTACTGTAAAAAAGAGGATGCCCTGTTAGAACCATCGAGAGCAATGATGGGCTTGGTTATGGGGGCAGGTATACAATCGGGAAGCCGGCTTCCCGACTGTCATATCCCGGTGAGGGATGAAATGCCGGGAAGGGGAGGATAGGGTTAGGCACTTAGAGGGGGGAATAGGGTTAGGCACTTGGGGGGGAGGTTAGGGTTAGGCACCCCTAAGGAGGGTTAGGGTTAGGGGGTTAGGTTAGGTTAGTTAGTACTTACATATCCACGCTGTCGGGCTTCCGCTGCCGGGAACTCTGCTGTTGTCGGCCAGGCGCTGCCGGGAATTGAACCACCGGCCATGCGGCCGGCGGTATTTCATACAGATTCCTGGGGGCATGGCCAGTGGCGGGCTGGGCCGGTGGCCAGGGTGCCATCTGCCCCCAGGGCCAGTACAATTCTAGTGTGTCAGGGCCAGCAGGCACGCAGAGGATGTGATGCTATGGCTCCCGTGCTGCTGCCCAGAGAGAGAGAGCCGATTCAAGTAACAGGGGCTAACACAAAATGGCTGCCCCCATATCAGGCTACAAAAAGATGGCTGCTGTCGACCAATAGTGAGCCAGGTTTCCCTACCCACAATTCCAAGAGGCTGGAGAATGAAAAAGGGGGTGTGGCCTATCGGGGGAGTGGGAAGAGCCTAAAGAGGAGCTGAATAAGAATGATAAAATAAATGTTTTATCACACCCATGGAGGAGAGAGGGCAGAGATGAGGAGTGCCTGCTTCCTGTCTTCTACACCCATACCAGGTAAGTGAAGAGTGTCACAGTGGCATAAACTTTGTGTTGTTTTGTTATTTAAAATATGTGTGTGCGGACTAAGTGTGACTGTATGTGTGTGTGTGTGTGCTGACTAAGTGTGATTGTATGTGTGTGTGCTGACTAAGTGTGAATGTGTGTGTGCTGACTAAGTGTGACTGTGTGTGCTGACTAAGAGTGACTGTGTGCGTGCTAAGTGTGACTGTATGTGTGCTGACAAAGGGCCTGATTCAGACCCGCTCGTAAGCGGCCTCTCGATCGCTCCAGGCGATGTTTGCCCAACTGCGCATGCATACGGATCGTTATACGCATGTGCGAACCAGTCAGTGCGGTCGAAATTCATGTGCTCGCATAATAGCGAATGCCTGATAATTTGAGTGACAGAATGAGGTGTATGTGGGTGGTAACAGGGGAAGGTGCTTGAAAACGGGGAGTGGAATTAAGAACGCAGGCGTTCTTGAAGGTCAAAACGGGCGTTTTATGGGTGTGCATAATTAAAACAGCAGGGTCATTGACCACGTCACTGGGTTATTTTATAGCCAGAACTGCTCGCAAGATTGTGGTAGCAAAAACCAACCACAAGAATAGCGAGCAGTTCATACGCTGGTCGATGTACTCGATTAATCTAATAAATAGCGGACATGACGTAGGATGCGAGCGGCCAGGGGGCGTATTTTTCCAAAAAACGACCGCAAGTTTTGTTCGCTCGTTCAGACCTAGAGGCGTGAACAGACCGCAAAGAGCGAACGGTTGATTTGAATAGCCACCCCTATTTTCTGGACGAGCGAGCGCTAATTGCGTCCGGCTCTGAATCAGGCCCTAAGTGTGACTGTATGTGTGTGTGTGCTGACTAAGCGTGACTGTGTTTGTGTGTGCTAGTGTGTGTGCGTGTGCTGACTAAGGGTCTCATTCAGACCGGCTCGCAAGCGCTTGAGCGCTCGCAAGCGAGTCAATGTTGTGCCCTGTGCACGTGCAGCGGCCGCACTGCGCGTGTGCAAGCCCCGGAGTGAGAGATTCTCTCATTCCGGGGCTCGCTACAAACGGGGCAGCTGTCGATGGTGATCGTCAGCTCGCCCCGTATGGTAGGCGGGCCGGGGGGGTGGCTGGCCAAACGAAGGCATTCCCATGCGAATGCCTGCCATTTGGGGGCGGCCCCACTGACATAACGAGTGATGTCAGTGGAGAGCTTCCGGCTCTGTTAGAGCCAAAAGCTCTCTAGGGCTTGCAGCAGACGAGACCCTACCTCAAGGGTCTCGTCGCAAGCCCCAGACCATCGCAACCATCTCCTGGTCACTCGTTAAAGCTGTGGGTGGCAACCCACAGCTTAGCGAGCGGCCAGGAGGCCGTCGGAAAAAAAAATGCGGCCGCCCTCATTCAGAGCGAGTGCTCGCATTTTGTGAGCAGCTCTGAATGAGGTCCTAAGTGTGACTGTGTGTGTATGTGTGTGTTGACTAAGTGTGACTGTATGTGTGCTGACTAAGTGTGACTGTATGTGTGTGACTAAGTGTGACTGTGTGCTGACTAAGTGTGTCTGTGTGTGTATGTGTGTTGATTAAGTGTGACTGTATGTGTGCTGACTAAGGGTCTCATTCAGACCCGCTTGCAAGCGCTTGAGCGCTCGCAAGCGGGTTGATGTTGCGCCCTGCGCATGTGCAGCGGCCGCACTGCACGTGCGCAAACCCTAGAGCAAGAGAGAAATTCTCTCGCTCCAGGGCTCGCTACAAATGGGGCAGCTGTTGATGGTGATTGACAGCTCGCCCCGTTTGGTAGGTGGGCCGGGGGGTGGCTGGCCAAACGGAGGCGTTCGCATGCGAACGTCTGCCGTTTGGATGGCAGCCCCACTGACATCACTCGTGATGTCAGTGGAGAGCTTCTGGCTCTGTTAGCTAGCCCGGATGGTCACGACGGTCTCAACCATCGCGACCATCTCCTGGTCACTTGCTAAAGCTGTGGGTGGTAACCCACAGCTTAGCGAGTGGCCAGGAGGCCGTCGAAAAAAAAAAATGCGGCCACCCTCATTCAGAGCAGGCGCTCGCATTTTGCGGCGGCTCTGAATGAGGTCCTAAGTGTGACTGTATGTGTGTGTGTGCTGACTAAGTGTGACTGTGTGCTGACTAGGGGCCTGATTCAGAGCCGGACGCAATTAGCGCTCGCTCGTTCAGAAAAAGGGGGTGGCTATTCAAATGAACCGTTCGCTCTTTGCTGTCTGTTCACGCCTCCATGTCTGAACGAGCGAACAAAACTTGCGGATGTTTATTTGAAAAATACGATCCCCTGGCCGCTCGCATCATACATCATGTCCGCAATTTATTAGATTAATCGAGTACATCGATCAGCGTATGAACTGCTCGCTATTCTTGTGGTTGG
Source organism: Taudactylus pleione (assembly GCA_031769625.1). Lineage (NCBI taxonomy): Eukaryota > Metazoa > Chordata > Amphibia > Anura > Myobatrachidae > Taudactylus > Taudactylus pleione. Next base: position 23,520,120 of record JAUIMM010000065.1, on the reverse strand, counting down.
TTTTTCCTACCACTATATTGCGAGCAGTTTTGAATATAAAACAACCAGGTGATGTGGTCAATGACGCTGCTGTTTTAATTATGCACACCCATAAAACGCCCGTTTTGACCTTTAAGCATGCCTGCGTTCTTAATTCCACTCCCCGTTTTCAAGCACCTTCCCCTGTTACCACCCACATACACCTCATCCTGTCACTCAAAGTAGCAGGCATTCGCTATATAGCGAACAAACATTTTTCGGCCGCACTGACTGGTTCGCGCATGCGTATTATAAACCGCACGCATGCGCAGAAGTGCGAACGCTTGGAACGAGCGTACTGCCGCTTACGAGCGGCTCTGAATCAGTCCCTAAGTGTGTTAAGTGTGACTGTGTGTGTTGAGTGAGTGTGTGCGATTGTGTGTATACAGTATATATATATATATATATATATATATATATATATATATATTTATATTTATAATCTGTGTGTGGTCGAAGTAGACATTTTGTAGTGGGGGTAAGGAAATATCAGTGTGGCTTTACTTAGGCAGACCCAAATCCTGAGCCCCCTGGTATTTCCATACCCCCACATCCTCTTGAACACCACACACATTCCCTCACAGTCACAGCACACCACACACCATAGCTCACAGCATACTTCACCCCACAGCACACTGCCCACCTCACCCTGCTCTGCTGTGGTGAATGCGGTCACTGCGATCCCTTCCCTGGGTCCTTCCCCAATCTTTCTCCTTGGTGGTACTGGCATTTTTAATTCAGCGCCGGCTGTGAGCAAATGACAGCTAGCGGACTGTCAGCCAATTGGGCGGCCAAGTGGCTGCTCCTGATTGGCTGCCGGTCCGTTAACCGTGATTGGCTCGCAGCCGGAGCCAAATTTAAACATGCAGAGAGCAGCCGCTTGTTGACTGGCACTGGGACAGTCCCAGGGCTGGACGGGTGCCGAAGTGATGTGACGGCATGACATACCATTTCATAGCCGCACACTTCAAGCAATGTATATATTTTTTTTTTTTGTTGTTGTCAGAAGGTGAAAAACAAGCACCTTATAGTGTAATATATTCAATGTCATTGAAGTAAATAAAGGTAATTATGATGTGTACCATATAGGTTAAAAAATCAGGCATGTAGTAGTTTACTGTGGTACACACCCCCAACATTAATGTCATGCCCGTTTTTAAAATTGCACTCACAGGTAGAAAAGCAGGGCCACTTGCTCTGGTTTGCCCCCCAGCCTGAAAGTTGCCAGCCAGCCCCTAGGCATGGCCAAACTGGAGAGGCATGGCCATGCCCCTCATCATTTTTTTAAAATTACTATGCTTTGGGCAAATTTGTCCCGCTTGACCAGTGGCAGATCCTGGAGGATGGGGGAGATCAGTGTGATCATCACCCACCCCTTCCCCTATAACACTTGCAGGAAGAGAGGAGACTGCTGCTGCCAGCACACAGCAACATGTGCTGGACTGGGGAGAGAGACTGCTGCCACTGAGCAGAAGCAGTCTTCTCTCTCTCCCCGCCAGGTAAGTACTGGGTTTACTCTGGGTACTCCGGTTTCCTCCACACAATCCAAATATATACTGATAGGTTAATTGGTTCCCAACATAAAATTAACCCTAGTGTGTGTGTACATACAGTATGTTAGGGAATTTAGATTGTAAGCTCCACTGGAATAGGGACTGATGTGAATAGCTAAATATTCTCAGAAAAGTGCTGCGGAATGTGTGCACTATATAAATAACTGGTAATAAATAATAAATCAATAATTATTTTAAGGACAAAACTGGTATAAACCACCATTTTATGGGTTACCTATGTATATGCAGTACATACACCTGTTGTGTAGTAGCTCATTAACTAATGTATAGGCATTACTGACCTTATTTTTAGGATGAATGTTTTGAAGACTTTCCCTATAAGACTAAAATTCAACACATACTCTAATATTTCTTCTACAGACAAGCTAATGAATATAAAGCAAAAGTTATAAAATGGCAACATTATATCATGATGCAGATATGTAATACATAATTTTCAATTTATGTGCTAACTCATCCTTAACTACTTTTCTATTTGTTTCCTTGCTGCTCGCAATTTGGAAGACTATACAGACTTACTCTAGTGAAATAAAACCATATTGAGTTTTCTCATGCTAAACCTGGAGTACTGTATGTTTCTGAGTTGTGGAATGCTCAATTTTTTTATTCTTTTTTTTGTGGCTGTAGTTCTGACAGCTTACAAGCTGATGTGGTGCCTTGTTCTGATAGCATGCTTACCTAACTGTGAGATTGCACTTCTCAGCTTATTCTGGTCATGTATTGTTCTTTGTTGGTAAAGCCTGTTTTGCCAATTTTAAAAGCGCCCACCTGGGAAATTAAGTGAGTCTGTAAAAAGGAGACTTTGATATTGAATAAATACTTTCTCTTCATGATTTCTGCATCCATTTTAGCTCTATTCAAAGCGAGAAAGGCTGGATTCAAGAATAAAATGTAACCATGTTTTTGCGGTGCATAAACCAAATGGAAAAGAAAAAACAACTATAGAAAAAATACAATACTTGACTGAACTGTATCATGCTATAAGATATAAAAACAAAAACAAAGTTGTACCATATTCATATAGTTTTGTGTTATTCTATAAAGTTCTTTCTTTAAATTTCATTGAATAAATCCTTATGAATGATTACAGAAAATCATAAACTATCATGATAATTTGGGGTCTATTTATAACTCCATACTTACAGCATATCTGTTTTTTGGGGATACCTGCATGCATTTAGTATCACCCCAATGTATGAAAGAGGGAACACAGCAGATTTATCCATTTCCATTTCTGACAGCAGCCACAACCAACATAGGTTACCATGTGTGCTGCAAAGCTGTCCGATTTCGGCAACTGAAAATGGCATTAGCTGCTATATGCTATGAGGTAAATTCTGCAAAACTTATGGGGGAGAGTTACTCTTGAACTTGGTCAGTAGATCATGCATGAACATTAACGATGTGGGGTCCTGATAGAGAAGTGAAATAACTGCTAATGCAATAACTTCACTGCAAACACATCGCAGGGACGGACTCCGAAACCTGTCCCTGCATATGTATATTCGGGTGCATGCCAATTTCTGTGCAAAACCCTATGATTGATAAAAATGCCTCTTTATTTTTATCTTTAACTACAATTGTATCTTTAACATGTAGTGACTGAAATGCCTTATGATGCAATGGTATGTATGATTTCAACAGCTTGGGCATAAGGCCCAAACACTGGGCACTCAGCAGGGACGTATCTATAATGGGTGCATGGTTTGCGAGGAACACGGGCCCCTGGGTCAAGGAGGGCCCCGCACCGCACACCCTGCACCCATAATATTACTTACCTCTCCGTAGTCCCACATTGGCGCCGGCGTCCGGCGCTGTAAAACGACTGGAAAATGACTGCGGCTGCCATTTTCCCGTCATTTGCGCATGCGCAGTACAGGGAAAATGGCCGTCGCTGCCATTTTCCCGGTGATCTGTGCATACACTATAGACTCTGAGAACACTCGAGTGCCCAGAGTCTATAACTCCAACGCTGGGCGCGCACAGCTCAGTGCGCTGCCGGCCGCCGGGCGGAGAGGAGGGGGCCCATGTCGGAGACTGCACATGGGCCCCCTCCTCTCTACAAAAGCCCCTGGCACTCAGCTCTGTTTTTAAGCTCAGTTAGTTTGATATTAAGGGCTCATTCACATTGTGGTCTCTTGTGTTATACACTGCATTCCACATGGAGCACACACAGATCAGATGCTAAAGAGAATCACAGAAGTCTAAGAAATAGATCATGGAAGAAGGATATATACACCGTTTTTTTTCATGTAAAATCTAGTCTAATTCCTTATACATTAATTTGCACACATGAAGCATACTGAACATACTTACTGCTTTAAGGATATTTAGATAACTGATCCCACGTTTTATCCATGTGCATTGTATGTGGAACACAACTGATCATGGACACCCATATGAAATGAATACACCATAAGGGGTGAATGTAATAGCCTGTGACATTCAGGCATTGGCAAGCTCCCGATGAGTCTGGTCGATGTTTTAAAGTAGCAATTATTTAAAATTTTAAACCTACTTAGTTTTGCCTATTAAGTGATTGCTACTTTAAAACATCGGCCAGACTCGCCGGGAACCCGCCGATGCCTGCAAGTTGCAGGCTATTACATTAACCTGTAACAGTGCTTCATAAGGTCATAGCTACTTCCAGTCATGTTTTTAATGTTCACTGGAAATTACCATATATACCACTGTATGTACAGAGTTTTTATATAAAAAGTATAAAATAAGCACTGATTGGCACTTGTTAATTTATATTTTGCTTTTGTTATTTTTTCCTTCTTATTAATCTTAGCATTTTCTGCATTGTTTTTAGTCTTCAATGGTTGTAGTTAATATTATATTACAAAGTGTCATTATGAGTCATATAATTAGGCGTTTCACACTTGATAACATTCAATATTCCCTCGCTCTTCCTTGGCAAATCTTTATGTTATCATTACCATAAAGCGCAAGATCCTATATTGACAGTAAATTCTGTTATTTGCATTTGTATCCATTCAAAGAGTACAAATTCACAAGAAGAAACACCACAACCATCATTAGCAGTGTTCATTAATAGACATATATGATTATATGCAGACAGTATATAGTCATGTACTCTGATTGTTAAAATACTCAAGTTGTCCTGTTGACAATAGTGTGATGTTTTAGGTAATTTGTCAACAACTATATGTTTTTGTTTGAAGTTTTTGTTTTGCCGGCTACCACTAATGTAGCAAGAAAGAGTAGGGGCATGGTATCTCCATACAGCTTGGGGTATGTTCAGCATGGCAGACTTTATACTCCCTAGCTGTAACCTCACAACATCTCAGTACACGGAGACTCCTATGGCACTTCCCATGTGTCCATTGAGTATCACATACTCATAAAGGGAAGTGTGCTGGGGATTTTAGCTAAAAATCCCCAGCACAGAACAAGCAAGAGGATGGCACCCTGCAGGGATAAAAAGGGTGTTATTCTGATTCCAGTAACAGGACTGTCAGAAAAAAGGAAACGTAAACAGTCTGAAGAGGTGGGCAGCATTCAAGGAATGTGTATGGAGTATATCACATGCTGTACCCAAATATCAAGACACATTTGTATTAATGCCATATTAAAAATCTTCAATTAACTATTTATATCATAGAAGTGGTACTGACTACTCAAATGAGGGAACTTGAACCAGAAAGGACATTGTTTACATTTGGATCCCATTATGATTCAACCTTAACTAGTTGCCTGGCCCGGTCATATCAGATATGACCATAAAAGACTGGGCTTTCCCTAACTTGTCTGTATCAGTAGGCAGCTGCTGGAAGATGATCTTCTAGCAGCCGCCCATCTCAGAGAGACCTCCTAGTCCTTCTGCGCACTTTGTCTCTCCCTGTGTGCCAATCGCTGCTCGGGCAGCCCAGCACTAGCACACCCACCCCCTGCGGCTGCCGAGAGGACAGAGCAGCCACTGGGAAAATAGAAACTAGCAGCGCTGTCCTGCTCTCCCACCACTCACTAGCAGGAAACCGCTGAGCAAAGAGAAGGCAGCGCTGTCCTTCTCCCCCTCCCCTCCCTCCCCACCGCTAGCAATATCCCACTGGCTACAGACAGGACAGAGCAGCCGCCAGGCAAAGAGAAGGGAGCGCTATCAGCGCTGTCCTTCTCTCCCTCTCCACCACTCCCATGAATACCCTGCCCTCATCAGTATAAACAGCAGAGCCCTGGCCTCATATATAGAAATATATTTACACATATGTGTATGTGTATGTATATATATATATATATATATATATATATATGTGTATATCTATATATATATATTTGTGTATATATATCTATATAACTATACATATATTATGTATGTACATATGTGTATGTACTGTATATATATATATATATATATATATATATATAATGTGTGTGTACATATATATATATATATATATATATACATATATATATACATACAAACACATATCTGGCGTGGGTGCATGGTGGTACAGAGTTGTCCGCAAGGGGTCCAGCTTGCATTGCGGTGGTTCAGTGGTGCCAGGGGCATATTTATAGTGAGTGCAGGCTGTGCAGTGCACATGGGCCCCAGGGACCAGGGGGGGCCCGCATCACACACCCTGCACCCATAAAACTTACCTCTCTGGAGGCCCACACCGACTCTGGTGTCTCTGCCTGTAAAAACGGCTGGAAAATGTCTGCCACTGCCATTTTCCCATCATTTGTGCAGGTACAGTACAGGGAAAATGGCCACCACAGCCATTTTTCCGGTGACCAGTGCATGCGCTATAGACTCTGGGCACACTTTAGTGCCTAGAGTGTATAATTGTGGTGCTGGCTGAGCACCGCTCAGTGTACAGCTGGCCGTTGGATGGAGAGGAGGGGGCCCGTGTTGGGGACTGCACAAGGGCCCCCTCCTCTCTAGAAACGCCCTTGAGCAGAGCCCAGGGCATGATTGCGGGGTCCAGGAGCGGGGTCCAGCAGGGGTGTGGGAGGGTCCAGTGGAATCCGCAGGGGACTTCCAACGCTGTGGAAGAGAAGTAGCTGGTGAGAGAATGGCTGCAAAGCCACTCCCATGCCGGCAGTCATTGGACAGTGACATTATGACACCAGGTCACTTCATGACATCACAGCATGTCCTAAATGTTCCAGTTTTATTTATTTTTAACATTGAAGTCACAGTTAATTTTATTTTTATTATGGCGCTCCTGTATGATCAAGAGTCGATATGGGGCCTCCGCTTAGGGCTAGAAAATTATACAGTATACTAGGGATGGCCACCAACCATCGATGGTTTGCAAACCGATGTTAATGAAACATTGGTAGCTGTGGTCTCAAACAATCAATGGTTTCTACTTATGTTTGAACCCATCGGCCATCGATGGTACAGCTGCCAATGGCTATCATTACATTATACCATATGAATGGCTATTTTTATTGAATACAATGTTTTATTGAATACAATGCAAAATATTTTTTTATAACATCGTGTTGGATAAGTTTTAAAAAAGTGTTCTTGACCTAATTCAGTAATAAAAAAATTACAATTTCTGAGCGGCTTTTAGAAAAAAAAATTGTCAGTTTAAGGGCAAATTTATCAAACCGCATAAAGTGGGCAAGTGGAGGTGTTGACCACAACAATCAATCAGATGCTAACTATCACTTATCTAGTACCTTCTTTAAAAGTATATATGTAATCTGAATGGTTATGAGCAACACTTCCACATGTTCTATTTAGAAAGTTTAATAAATCCTACTTGCAGTGTAGTGTGTAAAAAAGTAGTTGTGGGTATACAATATAAATAATGAAGAAAAATCTGAATGCATACTACATATGAATTAACTTCAATGAATGGTAAAATAGCCAACGACTTACAGAAACTTCTACTCAGCACATTTACTCACAAATTAGATGCAGCTATTACAGATGGAAATGCAACTTAATTGAATCAATATTTCTTACTTATAATGATTTCAACATGCCAATAAAAACTAATTGTAACTTTAGTCTTCAACTATGTGGGATCAAAAGGCGGTGTCAGTCTAGAATGGAGGAAGCAATAGAGACTTCTGTCTTATTTTAAATAAGTGAGATGAAGATTACACAAAGAAACCGTCCTGTATGTCACTAACCAGATTATTTGAGTTAAGGATCAAAAAAATATTATAACATTTTACATTTATGGGAACACAAACGGAATATTCACTAACAGGCACTGAGAAGAAACATAAGAGAAAATATGGGTAAATATATTTGCATTAATCCTCTCCTGTTCAAAAGCAACTTCCTGTCAATCCCCTCCACCTATAGTGTGAATTACTGTACACAGAATATGCTCTTTTTCTATAGAAACTGGAAAGTCATTCATGTGTGACACAAGCCAAACACAATTTATGTAATAGTATTGGGGAGAACTGCTTCCCCAGCAGGGCTTCTTGGTGAATCACTGCATAGAATCGGGATAGGACTTTTTTGCATTAATACCAATACTTTTCTGGTGGATTTCGTTTTCTTTCAAAGTACATATGGCTTAAATGTTCTTTTATATAGCATGACTGGTTTACATTTTGTCATTCAAATAGGTTCATCTGTGATAAATAATTTAGGAGCCAGGGTAAAGTCACAATAATATGAAAGATTTAAAAAGATATAGTAAAACCACCTCTATTTTAAATTAGATTATCTTAATTAGACTACAAACAATTAATCAAAGTGTTTTAATAAATAGTATTGCCAGTGTTTAAATGCAGCTGATATTTGTATTCTCTATGAAATTATGAAACTTTTAGCAAATGTTTACTGAAAACATTAAATGTATCGGAATAGGACAGTGTAATTATCAGGCTAATGGGACCTTATGACAGTCTAGGGACAGATTTGTGTACTTTATATAGGTTGCACAATTTAAATCTCAAGGTCAGTTCCTGAAACAAATACTCCTAGTAATGTATTTTCATTGATAGCCTTTTGATTGCTTGATTTCAATAGGTTGCTTAATAGTGAAGGTCACTAAGAAAGGCAGTGTCAGTGCATTTTTATGCCAGGGCTTTATACGCTTCTGACATCTACACATTTCTACAGGAACACATCAAAAATGTAGTATAGGGAAAATAGATATACTCTGGCAGTAACATTGATAGAATACATAGCTCTTTCGAGCTGCTTACAGCCTCAAGAGCAACTGACAAGTTTGACAGAGAATATGTGTTGGTAACATTGTTTGATCCATGTTTTAAAGTAAAAATTGAAGCCATCTTTCCAGGAGCTTGAGACACTGATAACTGCTAAGAAGTCATTGTAAACAAATAAATACAGTCCATGTCAACCACCTTATCATGGCTTCTTGCTTCCTTTGTCATCATCTAGCACTACATCTTCTTAAGAAATGGGAATCTGAGTTCTCTATCAATGACAATGACAACAGTCCACGACATTGGAACAGAAAATGAATTGCACCATAATTATGTGAGGACTTGATGTGAACATACCACAAATCACATCAACGTATGGCTGAAAAGAAAATAGCATGTGTAGTATGGCTTACCACGTAATAATGACACTGGATAATTGAATGCTATCTTTTAGCCTACAAACTGATCAAAGAAAATTACTAGTCAGTTAGAATGGCAAATGAATAGACTATTAGAAGATGAATCAGACATGAATTACAATAGCTATCTGAGCTACACACATTGGCAGTATACAAAGCATAACTGGCCCCTCGATTTGGATCTTCTTTGGCTTCAATCACTAAAGCGATTATTCTATGGGTCATATTATATACTATACTTTTCTACTTTCAGGCATTTGCTTAATTAGTGCCATTATCTTTATTAGAATTTATTTTTACATTTTATTATTTTTATTATTTTTCTACTTCACATTTTTAAAAGCAATTAGATATTGGTAGAAAACCAGTCAGGAATTAGTCTGTAAATTTAGCACTCACATTCCCTAGTTCTATAAAGTACACCGTGAGCTATGGGAAACAATAACATATGGTTAGAAAAATAATTGGGAAACATTTTGTAAGTATCAATATTGAATATTAAATATTGTGTTGGACTTTGCCATTTACATGGTGGGTTTGTTGGCAAATATGGATGGACCAAACTTGCAAGAAATCACTGTGTATAGGCTTCAACCATTGATGAGCCTTATGTGAGCATAGGCTGGCTGCACTGATTGAGCCCCAGGTGTTCCAATTGTTTGGCCTAACTACAGAAAAGCATTATCTGTTCAAATTGTAGATGCAGTTGACTAGATCATACAGTATTATGAGCGGGAAATGTAAAGCACCAGTAAAAGAATGCAACATTCTGCAGCTACTGTGTATTCCTGTGCTGGACCAGTAACTACAATGGTTGAACATTTTCAGAACATTAGCATATCAGTTAATCATGTTCTATACAGTTTTTAGGCTATATTTACTAGATTTCTCTCCATTGTGCTTGTGATGGAGGAAAGCAAAGGACATGGTTTAGGAAATTCTCATTCCGACACACACCATGATTTCAGAAAAAAATCCAAGATTTGCAAAACTTGCACAAAAAAAATAATTTTATTGTATCAAAAGCATAATGAAAAATATTTAACAGGTTTATTTGTAGAGAATATGTTTGAGTATGGTCATACATACTAAATTCCAATTTGTATTCTTTCCTCCTATCTAGTTTTGAGATTTATCTACAATGAACTGATAAAATACCCCTCCAGCCTGTAAGTGTATACATATACTGTATGAATGCAGAATTCATTTTAGGCTACTTTTGAAAAACAAAAAGTTTAACATCTAGCAATTAAAATAATTTTCTGCTGATAGTTTGTGATTTCATATGGTATTAACACTTGTAAGTGCTCTCATTATATTATCATCCATATTAGTGTTCACTCTAGCTCCGGCGGCAGGCAGGGTGCCGGAGCTAGAGAGGACACTTCCGTGTGCGCGCCTAAGTTGCGCGCTCCTGAAAAGGGGGCGTGGTCATTGAAAGGAGGCATGCCTATAAGACACGTACCCTTTTCGTCACTCTTGGGGGTGTGCCCGGCACTTACGGACACGCCAGGCAGCCCCCAAGTGCTGCCGACAGGGAGAATAGATTCCGGGCGCATGCGCCTGGCATCTATTCTCTGGCGGGACCGGATCACCGCACATTTCACCACCCGCGGGACACTGCGACCGGCGGGTGAAGACAGCACCCGCAGGCTGTGTGGGCAGGGTGCTTTTTGCCCTCCAGAAGGAGGGCAGGGCGCCACGCCCCGCTAAAACAGCCTAGCAGGAACGCTATCTATTACTGTATAAATGGTTTTCAGTGATCTTGTGCAAATGGTGAAATAATCAGCCATGTGATGCAATGACACTATCAGTATATGAGTGTGTCACACTGCTTTGCCCTCCTATTTCAGCTGTGTCACTGTATATTCACCTGTTGTTGAATGGTTTAGAAATCGGATGAAACAACTTTTAAAATGGATCATTAATAATTATGATGAACTGAAATCAGGGTAAACCTGCTCACAGACATCCGTTAAGTGCAACGGAATTTGCTGCGCTATATAAGAAACTGTTAATAAATCTAAATACAGCAAGCTGCTTCATTGTACATACAACTGCATTGCCCCAAGTGTCCATGTGAAAATCCCTTAAACCAGTGGTCGGGGAATAGGAGTAAATTACCCCATCTGGGGTAAAACTGAAATTCCTGGGGGTAATGGACGGACAGCCGGGCATGCATATGAATCATTGCATGCCCGGCTGTCCGTCCATTACCCCCAGGAATGGAGGTCACTGGTGCCGGGTGCAGCAGCGCACCCGCTGCACCTGGTGCCAGTGACCTCCAGCCTGGCGCCGCAGGGAGGCTCTAAGCTGGACGCCCACTGAGATGTTATTACCAACGGGCACCCGGCTCCTTCCCTGCAGCGCCGCGTTAGCCGGAGGCTGGAGTTCTCTTCTGAACTCCAGCTTCCTGCTCTCTCCATGCGCACTATGGGAGAGACATCATGACGTCTCTCCCATAGTTCCGAGGAGCAGACGGGCGGACAGGATGGCGGCGGATGCAGGAGCGGGGATTAAGGTAAGTTTTTTTGGGTTTTTTTTGTACAAGCGGTACTACAGGGGCATAACTATGAGGGCACTGCTACAGGGGCATAACTATGGGGGCACTGCTACAGGGGCATAACTATGGGGGTACTGCTACAGGGGCATAACTATGAAAGCACTGCTACAGGGGCATAACTATGGGGGCACTGCTATAGGGGCATAACTAGGGGGCACTGCTACAGGGGCATAGCTATGGGGGCACTGCTACAGGGGCTTAACTTTGAGGGCACTGCTACAGGGGCATAACTATGAGGGCACTACTACAGGGACATAACTATGGGGGCACTGCTACAGGGGCATAACTATGGCACTGCTACAGGGGCATAGCTATGAGGACACTACTACAGGGCATAACTGTGGGGGCACTGCTACAGGGGCATAACTATGAGGGCACTACTACAGGGGCATAACTATGGGGGCACTGCTACAGGGGCATAACTATGAGGGTAATACTACAGGGGCATAACTATGGGGGCACTGCTACAGGGGCATAACTATGGGGGCACTACTACAGGGGCATTATATGGGGGCACAACTATAGGATTTCCTTCCTTTTAAATCAAGGGGGTAACGTCGGCGTATCTAAATATATTTTGGGGTAAATGGTAAAAAAGTTCCCTGGCCCCTGCCTTAAACTCATCATAGGGATCAGTGATCCCTTTTTAAAGTCCTGTTTCAGCTGCATTCTGTCATTTTCAAACATATACACCTATCCAAGCAGTCAAAGTAGATTGTCACACAGGGCTTCATAAAAACACATAGATATAGTCACGGTTATGCCAATGTTGGTATAATGCTAGAGGTGCTACCTTTATAGTATGGTAATGTAAAAATGTAAATAGGGCCAGACTATTGCTAATTCCCACAGGCCAAACCTTTGTCAGCTGTCCGATATCCAAAGAAATGCTTCTATTAAATGCTGCATATGAAAAATACTAGTATGAAATAATAAAAATCCACAAGTTTCCAAATATACAGTATGATACAGATGATTTTTCCTGAAGAGCTTGCAGTCTTGAGACAATAGGGAGAAATAAAACGCAAAGTTTGAAGAGAGAGAGAGAGAGTGTTTGGAAGGGTGGATTGTGTGAAGGCGCAGTAATTGAATTGACCCAACAAGATTGGTGTCAATGATGCTGGAGTGTAAGAAAGTATAGTCCGGGAATAGAAATAGCTTTCTAAATTGAGGAGCAGCAAACAGCATAAAAGTGACCAGGAGAAATACTTAAACACGTTTAAAAAATGTTTTGCGGTTTATGATGTAAACTGTTTCATTTTTCTTTTTTTGTTCCAGTGATAACACTGATGACATTGCCATTATTGATTACAAAATAAACTCCCTCACTGCTTGCACAGAATAAAAGCTGTGTTTTTTTGTTTATTTGCTTTTTTTAATCTTAGAATTCAAAGCCAAAATTCAAAATTGTTTAACCTCTCCTCCAAGAAGCCAAATACACAGGATTTCAATGCAAAGAATACTGATGTAAAGCTAAATAAATGTAATTACTGTTAGATATTTATATACTTGCATTTCTTACTCCACAGTACTGCTTTATTAAAGATCGCTGCAGCTTTCACACTGCCCATGTCCCCTGCTGCAATTGCTGACAGTAATAGGAGTTCTGCGTGTTTTGTTGTTGCCTATAGCCAAGATCTGCAAACTGGATCTGTAATATATAAAGGCAAAGCCAGAGGGATGGCCCTTTAATTGTACCCAAAGGTGCTGAGAGGGGTGGTACTAATCACCTGGGCTCAGCTTGTTAGAGGGGTCTAGGTCGGAAACCGCCCCCCTCCCTCTTAACTGTCAGCAGCCCAGCCCAGCCCACCACGCTTCTGTGTGCTTGCTCTGCAGTGGGAGACTACTGCTGCTGAGCAGCAGAAGCAGTCTCCTGTCCTCTGCCCTGTGGAGGAGAGTGATCCCACTGATCGTGTCCCCCCCCCGGACATGTGCCATGCTAAGGGCCTCACAGCACCCTCCTCCCCAGCTCGAGTTTTATATTTTCTAATGGGGCATGGAAAAGCCTCCCACGATTAAGCCACGCCCCTGATAGTAATGGGACCTGGTCCGGCTTTCTAAGCCCTTGATTGTACCTTCAAAGAGAACATCTTCAACTATTTATAATGACATCACATAGGGAAAACAAAGATATATTTATAAATAGATAATTCGGTGCATTTGGTTTTAACAGTATAAACAATCTAAATGGCTTTTAAATTAGTCAATTACTGATAATGATGATTTGCTAGAAATCAAAGTTACCTACACATGTGTCCTCAAACACCTAGCATTTTTGCATCATATGGAATGCACACATATTCGCTTATAGATGCCACTGTTCACTTGTATTGGATCTCTGTATTTTACCTTATTAGAGAATGATTACCACATAGAAGGTACATGAAATCCCAGCGTCAGTATCCAGGGTAGCCATGAATTGTAATTTTGTCACATAAATGATGCGAATAAGACGCAAGTTTTGTGAAAAAGTTGCGATGTCCATGGCACACCAAATGGGACTACTTGGCACTATTTGAGGATAGCTGCATGTGGACAAATCTGTGTTTGTTCCTCTAGAGCAGGCCTGGCCATCCTGTGGCTCTCCAGCTGTTTTGAAACTACAAGTCCCAGCATGCTTCACCAGCTGATTGGTGGGCGGGTATGCTGGGGCTTGTAGTTTCACAAAGAGCTAGAGAGTCACTGGCTGGCCAGGCATTCTCTAGAGTGTAAGCTCTCACGAACAAGTCTCTTTCTTCCATTTGTCTCATATCTGCACCTTCTGTGCCACCTTTATACTTTTGTTTTATGTGTGATTTGCAATTTGTATGATTTGTTGTTCTCACTTTCCAGCACTGCAGAATTTTGCAGCGCCTTACAAATAAGCTATGCTGATGATTATGATGATGATTCAGCATTAATCCTTCAAGACAATGAACATTAAGCACAAACTGCTGTCTAGGCAACAAACTCTCAGCTTGTTCATCTATTTATTCTTTTGTTTATCTTTATATACTTCAGTGCTGCACTATGTTTGTGGAGCTTCTGTACTGTATAGAACACCTCATCATTAGAGAGTTAATGAAAGTATACAAAAAATGTTGTACATTAAAATAGATTTCTATGAAATAAAAGAAGCCTCACAAACTGCCGGTGCTCGTATTTGATTTTCTTACTGTGAAAATATCTTTTAGGCTGAAAGTAATATTCTGGCTTGTGTGGTCTCTACACACCACAATGCCAATTTATTCTAAAAAAGCATACTTGCTGATGCAGCAGGTCTTTAAAATTGTCAGAATGACAGATGGTTACCGCAGAAGCAAATATTTTAGTTGGCTTGCTGATCTTAATCGGAAGAGATTGACAAAGTTGTTTTAATCTTTTAATTATAGGATAACAAATTTTATGTAAAACAAGAACTTTTGCTCACAATAGTCCTAGATATAGATTAAAATAACTTTCTGGGCTCTTAGCAGAAGATATATAAGTAAAAATGAAATAAACATTCCACTACCAGTCTGTTGGGAGAGAAAAGGCATCAGAAAAAGCTAATGCAGATCTATAAATCTCCTGCACTGAATACTTATGGGAACATGCAGAAATGCAATATAGATTGTAATGAAGTCATGCCATTAATTTTAGGGGAGTATAAACTATAAGAAATTATATTGTGAGCTGGCATTACTTAATTTTCTGTCCATTTATGATGTTGGCCATATACAATTCAATTTGGCAGCTGATATTAGGCAATTGGCCTTATATTGCAGAATGTGTGGTGCATAAGGAACTGCTTGGCTTGATAATGATCCAACTGAAATTGATCTGAACATTACTGGACTTGTTGGTAAATGCGGTAAGAAAATGACTGCAGATAATCACTATTGACCTGTGTATGCCGTCATCTTCCAATTACAATCATGGGCACAAGTCATCCTGGAAGTGATTATGATTCTTGGCACTAGAGAAGGAATAGTAGGGTGCCCAAGACAGATAGATTTGTAGGCGCATGTAAATAATATTCTTTTTGATAGGCCTTGCAATGGACCTTATTATATGACAACTTAATACTGTACAATTTAGCCACAAATGTTCCTAAATTCCCCTAAAGGGTTTGTACAGTTCCCAAATATTTAACATTGACAACTGCTTTTAAGAGCAGGAAGACCAAAAGTACTTGAAAAAAAGTAGGATTTAGTGCAGAAACATGTGACATCTGATTGGTTGTCGAAAACACAGGATTGGAGGCCAAGTCATGATGCCGTTCATATGCTGTACTCTCAGTCAGTGAGATTTTTTCACTTGTGTGAAACACTAGCTAGCATATAATGGAAGGAGAGTGCATAGGTTCCTTAGATAAATAAATGCTGAGGACATTCTCAACCTATGTTGATTTGGGCATGATGGACCCTAGCACTATAAGAAGCAGCTCCTGACTATTCTGTTGTGTTTTCCAAGCTTTCTATATTTTGCCAAGGATCATACAAAAAATACCTGGTCTCATGCCATTGTACTTGGACAGATTGAATCAAAGTTGAGCAAATTAAGTACAGTATTTTCCACTGATGCTTTGTCTATAACCAGGGGTCATCTATATATCACAATATTTCTGGGTTAGTTGCTGTTTTTAACCAGGGAAATCTTAAATTGCTTCTGTGTCTACAATTCAGATTCCTGGTAATCAGAGAGAAATATTTAGGGCAAAAATCATTTGCACCATTTAATTAGCATTTTCAGTTGTAGAACAATTCTGGTTATTTAGAAAATATCAATGAAATAAAAAACTCTGTAATTGCCAACTTTGGGCCACATTCAATTAACAGCAATAAGTCCATTTGTGCGGAAAAGTATCGTGAGTGACATCATTTTGCCATGCGAAAAGTTTCCTCCGTATTCAATTCCAAATTATTTTCGCTGGAGTGGAAACTCAATGCAATGGGACCTGCAAAAAAGATTCGCCTATAAATAGGTGTCGAAAAAAATCCAGAATTGGGGTGCAAAGCTGTGGGAACCACCCTGCACCCTTGGGACAGTCCCACGAAGATAATCTGCATCAAAAAAAGTTTTAAAAAGTATTTCACCCCCAAAAAGTACTTTTGTTTTGGGGGTGAAAAAGTTCAAAGTTGGGGGACAAACTTAAAAACTAGCGAAATAGACTGCAGGCGGGTCCCCAAGTATGCCCCAGGTGTTTTTAAGTTTGCATGTGCTTGCGGAAGGTGGGTTTTTTATGATTTTTTAAAGTTCCCTTTAGCAACTTAAAAATATGCTAGCACCCATTTCCATGTACCCCTATTTTGCTCGGACTACTTATTTTGATAAAAAAAAAACTTGTAAATGCTATTCTTCACCACTTCTGCAAAGACACAAAATAGAAGCTATTGAGCATATAAGTACCCAAAATAACTTCAGCAGGGCTATTCAGGGGTATCTAAAGTGATCCCCAATGTCAGACCATCTTTTGGGGGGTGTCAGGCTCATTTCCCCAAATCTGATAGTACTTTTCGCACATTACAAATTCTCCGACTTCCGTTTGCACTGATTTCTAATTGAATACGGTGGAAAGCGGGCACGCGTGCGATACTATTCCGCATAGAAAACCAGCTAAGTGGTCGAATATTTCTGCATGCGAAAAGTACAGGACTTTTCGCCTGGAATTGAATACGGCCCATTGTACAATAATGGAGCATGTTCCAGATATGCAAAATCTAAATGGAATAAAAATTGTGTGACGATACTGCAGCATGGTTGTTGTAATGGTTAGAATTAGTACCTCACAGTACTGAGGTCTTGGGTTAAATTCCCACCAATGTCCTAACTGTGTGGAGTTTGTATGTTCTTCCCGTGCTTGGGTGGCTTTCCTTTGGTTACTCTGGTTTTCTCTCACAATCCAAAAACATTCAGGTAGGTTGACTGGATTATGACAAAAAAATTAACCTTAGCGTAATGTGGCAATGAATATAGATTGTTAGCTCTACTGAGGAAGGGACTAATGTAAATGACCAAACATTCTATGCAAAGCACTGTGGAATATGTGTGCGCTACATAAATAACTGTTCATAAATAAGTCAATTTTTATTTAAACAATGTATTATGTATGCAAAGTCATAGGATATTGATGCTTTCTAGGACTCATTAAAAGAAGTTTTGTACAATTAATGCCAATATACATAGCAGATTGCAGTATTGCATCACAATCTAGATGTCCTACTCTGTTTAGCTTCACATTCAGAGAAACTAGTGATCACAGCTGCTCCCTAAATCTGCAGAGTAATTGAGAACAAATCTCTGCACACAAAGCATTTACTGACATGTGATGTCCCATTGAGAAAGTGAAAGGTCACAAACCTTGACAGGAAAGAAACTGCACAGAAATATTCAATTTGTTTCATATGGCTGCATTTTAGTATGATTGGAGAATTGCCATTGAAGAAATTTTTAGTAAAAGTAAATTGTGCAGAAATAATTAAATAAGATTGTGTACAAATTTATGACATTTCAAAACAGAACAAACCTATATCAACAATCTCAAATATGATCATTGGTAGATTACATCACAGCAGCAAATCATATCTACAATGGTGGAAAAAGAACGATAATAATATGGAATTCCAGTATAAATAATACCAAGTAACACAAAATACTGCTGATTAGAAAATCTACAGTGGGAATTCAAAATACAGGATTACACCCAATGTATGAAGGCATGTAAATGTACACTATGGGTTATAGTTTGCATTTTATAAAAATGGCACTAAGCTGATGCACCACATAGCATCAGTTATTAAGCTTTACCATATGATTAAAATGGGCTACATATGCTCAGATTCTGTTATTTTTCCTATTTTTTTAGTGATGAGATCTGTGCTCAATCTGGCCACAGATAGTAGCAGTCCCTCGGCAGGATGTATCACGCATCATATTTTGAATGCAATTCATCCCACCACTTGCTGCATAGCTGTGTTTATTAACCCCGTATGCACAGGGCTGCCAACAGCTCTGCCAGGCCCAGGTACGGGGAGGGCATGTGGCCAACTGGGGAGGTGTGGCCAGACTCCCTCCTTACAAAAAAAAAATCAATATAATCGTGGCCGCCTGCACTGTAGAGGGGGTGTAGATGTCCGGGCATGGAGGTGCAAACACTCCTCCCTCCCACATATAACACAGGAAGAAAGAGGACTGACTGCTGCTGCAGCAGCATCTCTCCCTAGCTCAGCATGGATTGCGTATGAAATGCCGAAAGCCAGGAAGCCGTCTGACAAAATCCCGATGCCGCAAGCCCGAAAGCTGAAAATCCTGACTGGGTCTGGTAAGTACCCTACCCCCCCTCTCTCCCCCCCCTACCCCTCCCTTAGTGGTGCCTAACCCTAATCTCCCCCCCAGTGGTGCCTAACCCTAACCTCCCCCGGGGGTCCCTAAACCTAACCCTCCCCTTCGCAGCTAAGCACTAACACTGCCCGGCTTACCTTTGTTCGGGAAGCCATTTGTCTAGATTTCCGCATCGGGCTTTAGACGGGTGTCGGGATTTTGACACCTGTCTTTAGTTCCGCATCAGTATTTAGATGCCCGGGGATTTAGACAGACAGACTCTAAGCCGTCTGCATTTTGACTGTATCCCCTCAGCACACAGCATGACAACAACGTGTGTGCTGGGCTGGGGAGAGAGGCTGCTGCAGCAGCAGTCAGTCCTCTCTCCCTGCACAAACTTGGCAGCGGTGGCGGCTGTAATAGGGACGGGCTGCAGGAGACGGGCCCCCGCTGGCACCTTCAATAGGCCCTGGTAAATAGTACCTGCCCCCCCCCCCTCGGTGCCTCTGCGTATGCATATACAATTGTGTTTAAAATAGGGGTGTGCACCAGTCACTTTTCGTGTTTTGGTTTTGGATCTGGATCTTTCTTCGTGTTTTGGATCTGGATTGGTTTTGCCAAAACCACCCTTCCGTGTTTTGGGTTCTGGGTTTTGTGTTTTGGATCTGTATTTTTTTTTAAAAAAGCATAAAAACAGCTAAAATCACAGAATTTGTGGGTTTTTCTGCTCCTATGCTATTATTAACCTCAATAACCTTAATTTCCACTCATTTCCAGTCTATTCTGAACACCTCACACCTCACAATAGTGTTTTTATGTCCAAAACGTTGCACCGAGGTAGATGGATGACTATGCTAAGCGACACGAGTGGGCGGCACAAACACGTGGCCCATCTAGGAGTGACACTGCAGTGGCAGACAGGATGGCAGTTTGAAAAACTAGGCCCCAAACAGTACATAATGCAAAGAAAAAAAAGAGGTGCAAGATGGAATTGTCCTTGGGCCCTCCCACCCACCCTTATGTTGTATAAACAGGACATGCACACTTTAACAAACCAATCATTTCAGTGCCAGGGTCTGCCACACGACTGTGGCTGATATGATTGGTTTGTTTGGGCCCACACAAAACAAGCTGGCAAATAATCTGTCCCTGCACAAACTGGCTCTACGGAGGCAAGATGTCATCCTCATCCTCCTCATTCACCGATTCCTCACCCTCTTCAGTGTTGTGTACATCCTCATCCTCACAGAGTATTAATTCGTCCCCGCTGGAATCCACCACCACAGGTCCCTCTGTACGTTCTGGAGGCTGGTCTCTCTGGAAGAGTTGATAATTCATTTTTATGAACATCATCTTCTCCACATTTTGTGGAAGCAACCTCCTACGCCTTTCGCTGACAAGGTTCCTGGCTGCACTAAACACTCTTTCGGAGTACACACTGGAGGGGGGGCAACTCAGGTAAAATAGAGCCAGTTTGTACAGGGGTCTCCAAATTGCCTCTTTTTCCTGCCAGTACAGGTACGGACTGTCTGACATGCCTACTTGGATGCTATCACCGATGTAATCCTTTAACAGACAGACGCATGCTTGTCGCTGCTGCTTTGAGGATGCAGGTGCGGCTACAGCCCACACAATTCACAAAGATAGAAAAAAAATAATTTTTTATTTTTTGTGGAGCGCACTTTGAGGGTTACACCACCCTTTAACAGACAGACACACGTTTGTCGCTGCTGGTTTAAGGATGCAGGTGCGGCTACTGCGCATACATTTCACACACAAACAGAGAAAAAAAGATTATTTTATATTGGTTGGAGTGCACTTTGGGGGTTACACCACCCTTTAACAGACAGACACATACTTGTCGCTGCTGCTTTGAGGATGCAGGTGCGGCTACAGCCCACACATTTCACAAAGACAGAAAAAAAAGAAGAATTTTTTTTTTTGGAGTGCACTTTGGGGGTTACAGCACCCTTTAACAGACAAGCCAGCCGGCCCTTTACTTATGACACAGATGCACGCTTGGCGCTGCTCCTTTGTTGATGCTCGTGCAGCCACAGTGCACACAATTCACAAACACAGAAAATAATTCCTCCACCATTCTGTCAGTGGTGACAGTATCATATGCAGTGACAGTAGACATGTCAGAAATTGTTGGCACGTCCTTCAGTCTGGACTAGATGTCCAAACCGGCTCTTGACTTATGACACAGGCGCACGCTTGGCGCTGATGCTGTGTTGATGCACGTGCGGCTACTGCGCATGCATTTCACACACAAACACAGAAAAAAAAGAATTGTTTATTTTTTGTGGAGTGCACTTTGGGGGTTACACCACCCTTTAACAGACTTATGGGACACAGGCGCACGCTTGGCGCTACTTTGTTGATAACCATGCGGCCACAGTGCACACAATTCACAAACACAGAAAATAATTTTTTATTTTGTTTGGAGTGCACTTTGGGGGTTACAGCACCCTTTAACAGTCAAGCCAGCCAGCCCTTTACTTATGACACAGGCGCACACTTGGCACTACTTTGTTGATGCACGTGCGGCTACTGTGCACACAATTCACAAACACAGAAAAAAAAAATATTATTTGGAGTGCACTTTGGGGTTTACAGCACCCTTTAACGGATGAGCCAGCTGGCCCTTTACTTATGACACAGACGCACCCTTGGCGCTACTTTGTTGATGCACGTGCAGCTACTGCACACATAATTCACAAACACAGAAAAAATATATATATTTTTTGCACTTGGGGGGAGCACCCCTGATGGACAGAGCTCCCCCTGGACAACACTACAGCACCCCTTTAGGACTGGGACACTGCACAGGACTTTGGAGTGGACACAGCCACTATTGACAACTGACTGCACAACACAGTTCAGCCAGCCCCTATGGACTTTGGAGGAGTGGACACAGCCCCTATGGACAACAGCAGCATAGCACAACACAGCCAGCCCCTATGGACTTTGGAGGAGTGGACATAGCCCCTATGGACAACTGCAGCACAGCACAACACAGCCAGCCCCTATGGACTTTGGAGGAGTGGACACAGCTCCTATGGACAACAGCAGCACAGCGCAGCACAGCACAACACTACACAGCCCAGCCAGCCCTAACTCCCACCCTCCCTCTTCACTGTCCACAGCCAAGTGAGAAAATGGAGCCGACGTGGGTACCTTATATAGGATCCAAAACCCGCGAGACCCGGAAGGCGGGATGATGATGTTTTGCCTCGATTTCAGATCCGAGTCAGGCAGGAAAAGTCGAGCCTGACTCAGATCAGCGTCGGATCGGGGGAGCTCGGGGGGGTTCGGATTTCAGAAATCCGAACCCGCTCACTCCTAGTTTAAAACTGCAAAAGGCCGTTCTTCTAATAATTGCTGCTCTTTGTGCTGTGAGGACGTCCGTGTTTATGACCCGGGAATCCTTTTGCGCATGCGCAGCTGTCGGCCTGCACATGTGTGAGCCGACAGCTGCGGATCCCTCTCATTGAATGTTGCAAAAATAAGAAGCCTTTAGGTGTTGGCTATCGGATACAAGCTTCTTATTGGAGCCCATGTCCTGGCAAGAGAAAGGTAAATTCAATCGAAAATATTCATTTTTGCTTTGCAAATTTACCAAAATAAAAATCACATCATGTATTTGGCTGCATATCAACATTTTATATCTCTGGTATGCAAGAATAATTTTTTTCCAGGACAGCACTTCCACAATAGAGCTGTCCCAGGAATGCTTAGACTTCCGGAGTTATTAAAGCACATACATGGCCACTGACTGTCCTGCACATGCGCAAGCCACAATTAACGAAGAGGGATCCTTCACCATGGTTTAAAAGCAAAAAAAAACCTTTACAAATGTAAAATTAGAATAAATAATTCATACACAGCAAAAATCATCAAAGGATTTCCTAAAACTTTTGCTGCAGCAAGTTGTCAATTTCATTTTCCTACTTTTCTGTATTACCTTTAATTTTCCTGTCTTATTCTCTGCATTATACTCACATTTTATAGGGTATATTGCATTGTCTACACATTTTAAATATGTTTATCTCATTATTTTATTTAAGATGTGCCCCTAGTTCTAATCTATCTACCCTACTAATGCTTGCAGATTTGGCAGTTTGTAATGACAGCAACATCCCTACAAATCAATAGTTATTTAATTCACAACAAGCTCTCAAGTCCATTAAACTTGATTACATTCACCCATTTCAGTTGGGTGCAGTTATTTTTCCTACACGGCACTTAATCTATAACAGGAACTTATGAGAACTTTCAAAAGCAATTTCAGCATCAATCAGCATATAGTGAAAGGCACAATTTGCTTGTAATTATTTATTGGACTGGATGGCAATGGGCTTGACTTGACTCCAGTGTCCGACCTTCACTCATCCAAAAGGAAAAAACAAAACAGATGTGATGGCCGGTTTGGTTTTTCCAATAGTTACACTGTTTCCTTTTCTAAGGCTATCCATTATTGTTACCACTATCATTCTCAAAAGGATAGATAGATAGATAGATAGATAGATAGATAGATAGATAGATAGATAGATAGATAGATAGATAGATATTGTGGTGGATATTAGACTGTATTCTTAAATTTCTGTCATTATAAAACTGTGCTATATTTGGAATTAATAAGTCTTTTCAGTCAACAAAGAAATGTATCATTGTTTCAGTGCAGAACATGGCAGAGAAATATAATAGTGGTTAAACATTGGATTTAACTTTATGCAAGCAACTATTTAATACTGTAATAATCTAATTGTGAATCAAGTTTTGCAAAACTACACTCTCATCTTATCACTCAAGGAGCATTTTCAAATTAGGAAATTTCCTTTTAAATTAGCATCAACCAACCAAAAACATACTTAATGTGACCCCCCACTCACAAAATAGTTATTTGTACAGGACTGTGCATTGTCTCTGAGGATAGGGTTTTGTGATATAAGAGGAATGTTACTTAGTACTACCATCTGACAGCCTGATTTTGGGCAGTGATGTTTATTACTGTACTGTAGTTTGCAAGTGGATATGGAGTAGAAAAGTTAAATCGAGACCTATATATTAAATGAATGCAAAAGGTGGAATTTTGATTCTTTAAGATATATTTAAACATTTCTACCCATGACCAGTTTCCATGAATATTAATTACATCCCCTCAAAAACACCCATTACATAAAATAATGATGCAATATTATAGTTTTAGCACAAACTTGAGATGACTTGCATATGGTTCATAATTTTTAGTACCTATAATCACTTATTTTTAGCACTAAAGATAAGTTCATTGTTTGAAGGCTAAAGTTGTGAACAGGATACATTTA
This sequence comes from Taudactylus pleione, assembly GCA_031769625.1. NCBI lineage: Eukaryota > Metazoa > Chordata > Amphibia > Anura > Myobatrachidae > Taudactylus > Taudactylus pleione. The sequence continues at coordinate 23,495,819 of JAUIMM010000065.1, read as the reverse complement.
ATGATAAGAATTAATTAATTCAATGCCTTATTAACATATTAAGTATTTAGGAGAGAAAAATGCAATCATATGACTGTAAACATAACTATAAGTTCACATTCCTTTACAATAGCACCTGAACTAAAGAAGAAAAAAATACTTTTAAACCTAAACGCTTCCATCATAGGTTGAGTATTATAACTAATTTTCTTAAGAAGTAAAAATTGCATTAATGTTCATGACCCACTGCACCATATTACTGATACATTATAAAAGAGAGCTACCTGTGGCAAATGCATATCACAGAGCATGCCCTACTATATTAATTTCATTATGTCATTCAGTAATGTAGATCAGCAAGTTTTGAATTAAGACCACTATTCAGTAGAAATGCTTGAATAATTCAAACTTACTAAGAATATCAATCAAATTAGAAATATCAGGAGCTCAAACTTGTTTATGGTATGGCCAATTTAATGTGGTTCAACTATTTTGGCCACCGTGCCCTCCATAACTAAATCGTGATCTCAAATTTAGGGGTATATTTATTAAAGAATTAGTTTATAGAAGTGGAGATGTTGCCCGAAGCAACCAATACTTGGGGGTTGGGGGGAGGGTTAGGGATACGGGTTAGTGTTAGGCACTAGGGGGAGGGTTGGTGTTAGGCACTAAGGGAGGAATGTTAGCTTTAAGGTGCAGGGAGGGAGACATTAGGTTCAGACACAAGGGGGAGGTTAGGGTTAGGCACCAAAGAGGGAGTGTTAGGGTAGGGAGAGGGGGAGGGTTAGCATACCGACCAACAAGTGTCGGTATGTTAACCCTGTTGGGATCCCAGCATCGGGATTCTGACCACCAGGACCCCGACTGTCAGTATTTCATACCGATTCCCACTGAACAATATAGTTTATCATGATTCATTACCAACATTTTTAATGCATAATCCAACATTGCTAAGCAGTAAATTTATAGAATAAAATTACATAGACTAGCCAATACCAAGCTTAGGTGAAATTATTCTTCAAAAACTCACAAACTAGGTTAACACTGCAAAAAAAATATTCAGAATTAATATTGTTTATGTTCTACAATTGAATTATCCATTACTCAAAAAGGATATATATATGGTAGACTCTCACGATCATGGCCATCTTCCCTCTAGTGCTTTTCCTGCCATCATCTCCTCACTGTCAACAACGGCACTAAACCTTTGGGTTCGGCCATCCTGCTGATTATATGGGTCTTATGACTGCTGATGCAGCAATGTTTATAAACCTTGTCCTTGTTATGTAATGTTTTGTAAAGTCATGTTTTGTGTGTTTTATTATACTGTTTCTGTATGTTGTAAGGTGCTGCGGACCCCTTGTGGTGCCATATAAATATACAATAAAGGATAATAACAATAATTATAATAATAAAAAATGTAGTATGTTTATTGTGTAATAGTAGAAACATACATTGGTTATGGTAATGAATACATTTAATTTTATACTATTAAATAAAACAGCATGAAAATACTTAAACAGTTAGTAATCTTAAAATGGGAAAATAATGGTTGGGTTTCCCATGAACATGAATTGAATATGAATTGAATTATGGAAAAGTTAATTATATTACATTTTTGACCCATATCTAGCTTCATGTGGTGGAAATGGCAAATCTGTGCGTACCTATCATTTTTAAAAGAATAACAGATTTCAGGATCATTTACTTCCTACACTTTGTAATTGGAAAAAGGTCATTTCCATGGTACTGCCCTCATACTGATTCATTTAGTCAAGCTACAGATCCAGAACAAACACCAGTCACTGAAATTCTAGGCTTTCTGAGCAGTAAGTTTTCTTTGAGGTGAAGATGATATTATGCTATAATGGAGCAAATTATTAAAACATTTTTTGTAATTATATGTTTCTGCAGAGATGAAAATTAAATGCTATATATTTTCTTATATAAAGCCAATGTCTGGACATCTTATAAGGTAGAATATTAAATGAACAATTTTGTGTTAGGTATATTTTAATTTTGCTATCAAATGTTTTAAATATATTGCCCTTTCCATGAAGGCTGTTAGTATTAAAATTTTTCTACATTTATATAATCAACTTTAACTTTAAATTAATGAAAACTGCATATTCTTGTTGTCAGAATTCAATCAAAGATTTGCATATTGTTTAGAAATGATATGTGGGATAAAGCACTCACTACTGCAAATTATATGGATACTAAAATTCATCACCATATAAATTCACAATGCTGCAGACCTACTGGACATTTTAAGAGGTCTCAAAACATCATGTGACTTCACATAGCCAATAATTTACAGAATGGTGTGCACTCTTCTTTATAATGTTTATGTATTAATATCACTCTTTCATATTAATTATTATTATTATTATTATTATTATTATTATTATTATTTTGCATATAATGACAAGTGATCTGCTACAATGCTTGATGATCAGTTGTGAGCATGCTGAATCCGTTAGAAATCTGGACTGGATAGAAAATCCTCTTCTCTGCCCTGTGGTCAACCTTGCAAAGTGATGTTATGAATTTTAAACAGTAGTCGGATCAATACAAGCAAATATAGCTCAACTACACCATTTATTCAGCCATGAGAGATGTCAATATACAGATTAGGGTGATCCATCTTTTTGATTTCCTACTGTCTTCTCAGTGACTACATGAGAGCTTTTGCCTGTATTAAAAGTGTTTGCTTTCTCAACCATAAAAATTCCAATTATTACTCTAAGTGCACTAGAGTTAAGCTGCTTGTTGGAAGCGGCCTTGCATTACCTGAGCAACTCCTGTGAAGTATGGATCTGCAGACAGAATCATGGACAGTCCATAGGGATGCAGCAAAACTCCTTGAGATGACAGCATGATTTGAGTGATTGCACCAGTTCCACTATAGCTAAACACATCAGTGTAAAGTCAAGGAAACATCAAAACAATCCTTCCAAACTTATCCGTTCTAAGAAAGATTGTCTCTGGCAGGCCAGAGTCATCAGCAGTTGTATCAAATGATTAACATCAGCTGGCCTTATTACTAAACATTGTCTTACAAGGCAGTTCGGGACAACAGCTGCAAGTTAGACGTTTTTAAAAAGAAAATCTTATCTTTATGTCTGGCTTCACTAAAATTGCAGTATCATTTCAGACAGTTGTAAACTAAAGAGAACAGACAGTGTGAACATTTGTTACTGTTGTGTCTATTCAGTTAGGCAAAATGCACAATGTGGATAATTGACATTTAGCTTTACTTTTTGCTTACAAGATAATTGTAAGAAACATGTTTCCTTTTAAAATAATAATTGTATAGATATAAAAACATTGCTTTGGTTTATACACAAAACAATGCAAAAATATAGAGTAAAAATTCACTAAAGGATTTTTAATCTGAATTGTTATTACCACAACCAACATTTATAGTTTTATCACCACCCTTTAATAGACAAAACTTGATCCCAATAGAATTAGCAGCTTTCTTAAATTTTACAGCTTAATGATGCACACAAGATGCACACAAGATGCAAGTGAGCAAGCAACACAGAAAGAATGAAAAATACTCCTGGCTAACATTGTTTTACAGGGTGTTATTTTTAAGTTGCTGGAAAATTGTAAACCCCATTGTTAAAGGTAGTCCATACTTGGCACCTGCATGCTTGGTTGATCAGATTTAATGATAGAAATTGAATCTTTTCTTGTAATCGTGTCTTGATTACAGACAAAACAAATGGATGACAAGGATGCAAATAAGAGAAATCTGCTTGTGAATGTTTTGTGAATTTGATTGTTAATGTTTGTAATACTTTTTTTTAAAAATACTTTCTAATTTATTATGCTATACTAGTTCTACAATTTATTTATTGGTTTAAACTTGCATTTGATTGCATCAACTGACCACTCTATATGAAGTACTGATCATGAAATGCGTTAGTAGCATGTATTGTGGCAAGTTTTGAAACTCTCTTCACTTAGATGTTACATGTTTTTGTGGTCTCTGTAAAACACGTGTAGATGAACCTCAGTCAATTTATGCCATGGAGGTATATGCTGATTTAATCTTTATCTGGTATTTGTTTACCTTGCTGCTTTTAAGCTTTAATAAAGTGAAGTATATTATACCATGGAAGTGCTTCATTTCTTTGACTTATTTTATGATTTTTTTGTAGTTGCTATTAAATGAAATACTACTACTACACCTACTACTACTACTACTACTACTACTACTACTACTACTACTATTACTACTACTAATAATAACAATATTATTAATAATAATAAGACAAAGAAGAAGAAGAAGAATGTTAATAATAAAAATATCATTTAGCAATGCCTCTATAATTTATCAGATAGAGGTAAAAAAATTATAAAAAAAATCCAATGCATGTTGCATGTCATGTCCCTTACTAAAGATTTAGATTTCAGATTTACTGTATTTTTATATATATTATTTGGATATATCTGATTATATTCTCAAATTTTTTAAATTCAATCTTGGTGATATTCAGGAAAGTATATAGGCAGTAATGTTTCTTATAAGTTTCTGAAGACGCATGAAAAATATGCCAATGGTTAATGTCATATTTGACAAATTTCCAGTAATTGACTTTTAAGTATGACAGTTATGCTTCCAGATAGGGTAAATGTCACCCACAGCAGCTGCATAGTGACCCTTGTCATGAATAGCCTTATACCATTTTTATTTTTAGAGTTGATAACCTAATCTTTTAATGCTTTCCGTACGAACCCTGGAATTGAGCAAAGTGATTACTATTAAAGATGTGTCTTGTGACTACATTGTGTTTGTATAACCCTAATAGTTATTCCTACCCACGTGCTACTAATGAGCATTGCATTAAAGTCTCCAGCAGCAAAACAGTTTAATGGTAAGAATAATCTTCTGAAAGACTGAAACTGATTAGCCATTAGTAGCAAAAAGATGAGGTTGTCGGCTTTAATGCTAATTTACCAGGCATGGTTTAATGACTTTGTAAGTAAGGTAAAACTCTATGGGGCTTAGTTTTTCCATTTACTTTTCCAAACTCAACAGGAAGCAGAAAGATAATGGTTGCACTAAGCTCTTAAAATATGGCATCTATAATGCATAAATATAATAGTGACAACTAAGAGAAAAAGGCAAAAATCAAAGTTCATGGAGCTCCTGTTCAAAAGGTATTCCCCACCAGTGTCTTTAAAATCAAAATAAAAAAATTCCATATACAGAAAACCACTGAAAGCAAAACAATATAGCGACGTGGTAGACCATGGTTAACTATGTGCAGATGTCCCAGTTCTCGTCAAAGGAAAAAATTTATCAATAATGTAGGGTATTAGATTATTTACCAACATTGTTCAAAGGTGTAAATATGCACTAAAACTATAGCAAGTCAATCATAAATTAATTGTTATGTGCCTAGTGGAAGTTAAGGATCGAAAAAAAATGTCAGATAATAGATGAAACAGGAACATCTCATGATTCCCCAAAGAGGAAATAAGAGGCTATGTTGCTCTTGTGCTCAATTTCCCTAAGCAAGATAGACTATGAATGTAGTCCATTTGTTAGTCATACCTATGAGTTCTGCTGTATTCAAAACATTTCTAATGGTTTTTGGTAGAGAGTTATGATTATTGAGAACAGGCAATGTCACGGACAATGACCAGCTCACTGTAAGACAAGGGAAAGCCTACTTATTGAATAACTTTAGGTGGAGATAGGTGATGTAAATAAAATAATAAAAGTTCATCCTCATGTGTTCCCACTACTGTTAAAGGCATCACAGTACACACCTTATTGGGAGACTAGGGAATTATCTTTGTTAAATTCCCCTTTACATTTTGGTTGGAGTCATTCTTTAATTGTCAACTCGTGATGAGCAATATTTTCTTGAAATCCTTTAAAGTGAGGAACTTCCATGATTTTGCAATGTGAAAATCTATAGTGCAAAGACCTCCATAAGATTCCAGTCTTAGACGAAAGAAAACTTACTTTTGGGAGGTAGAAAAAGTACAAGTTAGTTGAACTTGTTGACATAATTTCTGAAATTAAGTGGGCAAGGCAATGTATATGAGTAATGATGGGACTGCATTATCAAAGCACATCCCTGCCCACCTTGCATTACAGGGAGAATTGATTGCTCCCTGGAAATTTATGAGGCCTCAATCTAATCTGTAAATCTCCTGACATTTTGGGAAATGATTCAACTATGGACAATTTATGCAAGAATACATCAAAGGTGCTTCACAAGTGCTCTCCTACATCTAGAGCTGGTGAGTTATACTGCATAAGTATAGTGTGTGATCAATGCAGTCATTGGCTTCATACTGTAGTTGGCAGTGTCCCTATTTAAAAATAGGAGGGGGCACCAATGCTATTTCTGTCCCAGGGCACCAAAAAGTCTAGATACAGCACTGATCATTAGTATAATTTCCCTGCATTGGTTATAAGGCACAATGATCCCTATGGCTACATGCATTTTTTTAAAAGTACCAGTGTTCATCAACATGTAGATCTTACTAACTGCTTTGGGGCTCATTTACATTTGGATGTCAATCAATTTGATGACACGCCTCTCTGATGTAGCAGTACGCGTCCACTTTACCACTGCGCTCATAGGTGGTGCTTTCACAATCTCCCTGAAATGCTTTTTCAATAGTAGGCAACCATGTGCAGCAGTGTAAATTTCCAAGGTTTGCTATATATTGCAGATTCTTATGGTGAAACAGTTGGATACTACTTCACTTCGTACAATGCTGGATTTTGGTTTGCAAACTTTCAGCAGTAAGTGGGTGCTTAGCTAATCCCTCTGCGGATTTCCCTGTTAGCTAATTTACTATCAAATACATAATATAGTGCTTTTATCCTATTACCTGCTGCAAGCGACCATCGTGAGCATATTCAATGTACACTGAAATAAATTTTTCAAATTGTGAACCACAATACCAATGGTACTCATTGTTTACCAGATATATTACACGTTTCTTTCTAATTATTGTTAGTGCCTGTATTCATACAATCTGTCCAACTGTTTTGTTTGCTTTTATATTTATTTTAGAATGATTTCTTTTTCATCACCATCTAAGATTTGTATAGCTCTATTTTTCTTGCTTATGGTTGTTAGGTAGGGGGCCCCTTTTAACCTAGGCACCCCTATACTTACTACATGTGGAGAGTGTTATTATTCTTGGAACTGTTCCACGGTTTGCTTTGTATTAGGAGGCTTGCCTGAAGCAACCCGTCCTGCTCTGCTCTCCTCAACTGGAGGCAATGTTTAATATTATGTTTCCATGTGTGAAACCATCTCTGTGTGCATTTCTGATATCTGTGCCCAATATGTCAGTGGATATCCATTCTTGTCAGTGGATATCCATTCTGAAATTGATGTATAAAAATCACTCAACCTGTTTATTCAGCAAATGCCTATTATATTTGTGCTGTATTTTATTGTGTTTTATATGCATATTATAGCTGTTACATAAGGGGTTTATTTAATGTAACTATTATGTAATTTCCCAAAGGAAGTCACAGCAAAACGTATTATCAGCAATATTTTTTGTAATAACAAACAATGATGAATATCTTCATATAAACACAATACTACAGTACAAGCTATGAAGATACAACTTAGATCTAGGCTTAAACACAACTTTTGCCAATGTTAAGCAGTTTTTATTTTATATAGAATAGATAGCAATTTGCATATATGCTGCATTATTTGTAGTTATTTCACTTTCTGAAAACAAATTGCTAAATCGGTATGTTGTGGAGCATTAGCTAAGCAGTCTTTCCTATCTAGAATTTTAGAACGAATAGTTTTTCAGTGAACAGTGCAATATTTATGTGAATGTCCACTCGCATTTAAAGTCAATTATTATTATTATTATTATTATTATTATTATTATTATTATTACGTATTACCATTATTTTCTATTTAAGTAGGGCTACAATATGATACAGCACTGAACAATTAAGGAGATAATGTTCAAGAAATGCTGTCATCATGACAGGGTATAATGAAAAAAGATGACATTGTATAACTATTATTACACACTTTTCACTTTTTCATGCCTGAGAGGCCTCTTAAATAAACTTTTACATAAGCATTTCAATATCGTAGATTTTGTTCACCCTATTCATATCTCCTGTGTGACTGACTTACTTCCAATACAATCATTTTGCATAAGTTGCTTGTTCTAAATCAATGGTTTCTATGGGTATGTATTTCTGCAGAAGGTTGAATGGCAAAAAATATAAATAACTACACATTTATACATACATAAAGGAAATAAATAAATGATGACAGCTAAAGCCCTTAAGTAGGGCAATACTCTTACAAAGGAAAAATGAACTCTCAAAACATTGGCACAAATATTGTGCAGTATTGGTGTATCAGCTATGATGATATACTTGCCTCATGCAGTGTTTTGCAGAGGCAGCAACACCACAGTTTATACTTTGCTACTTCTGCAGAGAAAGAATGCACCATAATATCTATAACCAATAACATATGAAATACTACAATGATCGTATAGTTCTGCATTCAGGTAGTAAAAGTCTTTCTCTATTTTCAGAATGGTAATAGAAGTTTGTAGCAATATGCCATCTCTGTAGTGACATGAAGTGCCTCTTCCTAAATGTTGCATTCCTTCTATGCTATACTAATAAACATATCACTATGTGGGCGAGTTATTCACACTCTCTGGGTGCAACTTATGAGCTATTTTTTTAACATATAACTTTGGAGGCTTTGGATAGAGAGCCTGTTTCTGGGCTAGTACAGTACACATTTAACATATAGTAATGTATATAAACAGGCATAGTTAACAAACTCCATGTAAAATCCCTGAAAATAAGCACTCCTCTTCACCGCTGATCTGTAGCCAATAGGCAGTTATGTCACTGGGGAAATGCCGGGCTGCCCCAGAGACTGTCCACACACTGCTGGATCCTACTCAGTGATCCAGGACAATGAGGAGGAGCCAGCAGTTTGGTGTCACCCCCCCAAAGGGTGACACCTGGTACGGTCCGCACACCCTTTCACAGCCCCAATAGAAACCTATGAAGGCTGTGGCTGCTGTCGGAACATGGCAGATGTGGAGGTACCTTCTGTAGTTCCTCCATCATACATTCAGGGGATCCTAAATATTTGCGATTACCCCCGAAAACAAGTGTTCTGGATGGGATATGCAGCAAAAAGTATTTGATAAATAGGCCCCTAAAAGTGATGTTACTTCTGTATTCGGTTCAGACCACGCTACTGCACATGCTTGGCTGTCCAACTGCACGTGTGCAATATGAAGAACCTGCAATGGTATGTGTTCAGCATCCCGGTGGTCTGAATGCCAGCGCTCCTGTTACTGGTGCCGAAATCCCAATGCCGGTCAGAAGCCCAGTGCCATAATCCCAGCCACCGAGATACCGAAGGCAATTATCAGGGTGTCAGGGGGGTTAGGGTGCGGGGTTAGGGGTAGGAACTAGGGGGAGGGTTAGAGTTAGGCACTAAGGGGGAAGGTTAGGGTTAGGCACCGGAGAGGGGGTGGTTAGGTTCAGGCACCAAGGGGGGGGGGGTTAGAGTTAGGCACCAAAGAGTGGAGCTAGATTTAGTGTAGGGAGAGGGGAAGGGTTAGCATACCGACCAACAAGTGTCGGTATGTTAGCCCTTTTAAGATGCCGGCGTCGGGATTTTAACAGCCAGGATCCCGAGATCCGACATCTCATACCGATTCCATCTGCAATAACTACTGCTTTTGACATTATTAAATACTTTAAATAATGCAGAAACTGCCCTTTTTACATTATTTATGGGGCAGAAGGGCTTGATAAACAGGCCCCTCAGTTTTGGAGTTTTCAAAGTGCTCTGTCTATCTATATTGTTCTGTACATATATTTGTGTGTAGTATAAGTGGAGTGATAAGTGAGTATAAAGGGCTAGCAGAGAACAAGTGGAAAGGGAATGTAGAATCATCCCTGCATGTTACACTATAAAATACACTATACTGTACATCACTGAACACTATATATCACTAATTACAAATTTTGTCTCTTTAATATTTTACATGTAAATCAAGATTCATAGTGTACTTTATGTCTGTGGATTTCTAAGATAAATACATGTAGGCTTATACATGCAAGAATGAGTTTAATTTAATATATCACTTTTATTTGCATCTGACAATCTAGTGATTCTTATTAACAACCACTGGCCTTTACCCTAAAATGTAATTCACTGTGTTGTAAGCAGCTCCTGCAATAAACCAGTCAGGAAAATATAGTGTTGGTCTGCAGGCCATGGAAATGAATAACCACTGTACAAATAATTCAGAGCAGCAATATGGTAGTTTTCATGCATAAGCTACTCTAGCTAGAGCTAACAGCGTCTAATATTTAGCAATATGTTTTTATTTTTATAAATGTAGTTCGGTACCTTGCGCACTGGATGACTCTAATTTGTTGTGGGGTGTGCCGCAGGTAAGGAAGAGGTGCCTAGTCCTCTCAGTATACAGGTAGATAGAAGGAGCTACCACGCTCAACCCCTTATTGTGATGCGTGTTCATGTGCGTATAAACAGGCTAACTCTAGTTAAATCGTATAAGTTTGTTTATTGGTTAAGCACAGTGTTAACTCAAAGCTTGTGTATACACACCTTACAGGTGTCACAGTGATAAATAAGGGATCAAAAACAGTGGAAATGCAGAGTAATGCAGTACATTTGCACTTAATCAATGGAGTATTAGATACATATATTGGTGTTTATTATCTCGTTGGTATGCAATTACAATTTAAATTGAACAACATACATGGGAAATTATTAATTACACAAATTTAAATTTCAATTGCAAAATCAATATCCTCAATGTAAAAAAAAATGTTTTACAAGCTTTTATTTTGTACTCCATTTTTAAGCACCACCTGCAAGTGTATGCAGAAAAAATATTTATATGCAAGGCTGGAGAAGTACGTTGTTGGGCTCCATATTAGGAGCCCAGCAATGCTGCTCTTGTCTAGCCCATACTGCACTCAGAAGAAATCTTGTTCTACTCTTTTCCTAGGACTGACACAGTTTTGCCTTTTGTCAAATCTTGTCCAGTTTGGGAATGACCTGGCTTTGCTGGGCCTTACTCATTTCTGGACCCAGCAGAGGCCACGCTTGCTGTAATTTCATCACTGTTTACATGGTTGTCCATCTTCGGACTTCTCATAACCAATCATTACTTCGATCTTTTTTTTTTTACCCCAATAAGTAGTTGTTCCTCAGTGGTATATCCCCAATATTTACATGGAGAAGATTGATAGGAGGAGGATTAGAAGTTTTTCTGCTTTTGATACTGCAATAGGTGGGAATTATCCCTGGTCCTAGTTGCTTGAATGCCTAGGTTAATTGAACTCCTTGATTACCAAAATGATTCACCTGGGTGCAAATGATCAAAAGTTGGGCTGTGTCAATCTATTACTCTATTTTCTACTAGAAGAACATTGTCGGTGATAGAAGTTTGAGCAAGAATAGGAGTGTCCCTGAATAAATGTCGGAAAAAAGCAATCATGCAGAATAGATGTGGTATATGCAGTTACTATTAGTATGTTTAATGTTACTGTTACCTTGTAAGATTATATGCTTGAAATCAATTGCCTCATGTTGGGTGTATTAGTATTTCTCGTGTCAGTGAACTAAAATACAGTATATTGTTTCATTTTCTCTTGTGTTGATGGTTGAGATCCATAATTTTTTATGCTGCAAACTCAGGTTGGGTACAAGATGCCAGCTCTCTGGATCCTGGCTGTCAAAATCCCCCCCCCTGTGCCTAACGCTAACCCCTAACCCTAACTCTCCCCCTAACCCCGCTACTTACCTTCGGGATACCATTGCCGGGATTTTGACAAGTGTCAGGATTCCGGTGCCGGTATTCTAAGCGCTGGCATCCCATGTGCCGGAATATTGACTGCATCCCACAAATTCTTTATCAATTATATATATTACAAAACTCCCATTCATCATGATAATAGAATTAGTTTTTTATTTTTTCACTCGTGTGTCCACTTTTTGTGTGCCACCAATACAACCATACACGCACAAACCTTTCTGGATAAAACATACAGTAATTTGAAATAATTTAGCCCTATTCAAGGATATGTTTATTTTTTTAATATGTGTGTTGCTTTACTAACATAAGAAATAAAAAAAGCTAAATACATACATACATTATATGATATTTTAGTCTCTGGCATAGTCCAACCATTCTAGGTCTGAGCCTATGTCTCCTTTTCCCGCATCCAGTTCCACTTTTATGTTATTTTTTTGTGTTAATTATTATTATTAATTATTATGCATGCTATTTTGGTTGTGATCCTTCCAGACAATTTGTTAACATAGATTGTAGCTGAAAATGCATTGACTTGCTCAGCTTTCCTCCTAAACAATCAAACTGCTGATGGATCATAAATTATTTAGCATTGTAATCATTGTTGATATCGTGTTACTTGTGCGTGTCATACATATCTGTGTTATGGATTCAAACACATTAATCAATATGTATACACTTTTGACACTGATATTTGAGTTTCATTTTGAGTATGTTTTTCCTTTGAAATATAGTAAACACAATTCAGTAGTAGCAAGGAGATGATTTGATTGGTCATCTTCTGAAATCCAATCCTGACTATCTCTTTTCAAGTTTGTTATATTTAGAGGGTTTTTCATAATAGTATTTATGTATAAAACCATAGCAAAGAGCTTGTATGCAAGAAAAAGAAAATAAAAAAGACAAAACCTTGCATTTTACTATTGCTCTTAACAGAGCATTCAAAAGATGTTCTCAAAGCTTCTCAACAGGTCAGCATACTATGTGCCTCATTCAGAGATGTACCCGATGGTTTGCGTATATCTCTGATGGTGGGGTGCCTGTGCAGGACCCCTTTGGCTCATGTGCTGAATGGGCCCTGCATCGTCACATGCAGTGCCCCTGTTCCGCAGCCTGATTGACAGGCTGTGCTCATTTGATTGTGGGGTGGGTGCAGTGCAGGCCTCCATTTTGTATAACAGGAGCATGCCATTTTCTGGGAGTGCCTAGTACAGGCTCTGCGTCTTCTAACATAGACTTCCTAGCCTGGCTACACAGCTGCAAGGGCCAATATGAGTAACCCCCAGGATTACTCAGATGACCGATGGTCTTGAAGATGATCTGATGCTACATCTTAGAATCTGCAATGTTGTGAGGAGGCTTCTTTTCACCTCTAGCTACATTAGTATATTTTCAAATGGCAGTTGTGTCAAAAGATGCAGCAGTGATGTGAACTGCATCCATCTCTGAATCAGGTCTTATGTGCTTAATAAGACCTCCCAAGTAACTCCATCACATTTTTTTTCCAGCTTGTTGCTACTGACAGTGTTCTGCTGGTGGACAACACTTTGCTTGTATGAAAATCACCCAAGACAGTAGGAACAAGAAGAGTGCAGCAGTATTGGTTGAAATTATCCTTATCTTAGCCTAGCTCCACAGGCAAGAAGGAAGGAGGTTACATTGAAATTGATCAGATCATTATTGGGCATGTTCGTTAATGTGGTCAGGAGATGACCACTTTCTACCTGTGAAGGCCTCCATGACCACTAAATGTATCTGACAGATGATTGCTTTTGGCAGTTATGTACAGTAATTTTCTAACTGCACAAATAAGCACTCATGTGTCTCAGGCTGCTTGACTAGGGTGGGAAATGTCTGAGCCTGTCAAGGCTTTCAAAACATGTAGCTGAATGGGAAAGGGATCCCGTCAGTCATGGCAGAATTTGCCTACACCATTAATGTGGTGCTAAACTACTAAATTAATTTTTAACATTAAGTAAAATAAAACTATTATATCATCAATGTCCTTTACAACGTTTCCACTTGCCAAAGGTTATTATGTGTATTCTTCATGTTTTATCATCTGAAAGCTAAACCTCAGGACCTGACAACTTTAATCAGTAAAGTATAATGCATTACATATATAGGATAGTAGTTGGTCAGACATTACAATCAGGGCAGTTCATTGTCAGTCCACTCAGTTTGGCCAAAGCACATTTAAATCTAAATGGCTAAGTAGGTTTTGTTCTGCATAAAAATGTTAATGTAGTCCAACATGCTTGATGGATGCAATTGATCGATAGAAAGAGATGGTATAAAATAGCACTACAAACTGCACAGAAAGGATGGACTTTTAGGATTCATCTTTAGTTATTCTAGGCCCATGAAGCCCTCTGCCACCTCATCTAAAATATATTTTTGACACATATGTACCTGTTAAGGAATTTTGTCTATTGACATGGTGTGCATTTATCAGGTGCTATGAGCAGTAGATGTTTCTGTCAATCGCAAGAGTGATTTAGGGCTGCAGTTGGAGGAAATGATAAGAAAAGGCATAATACTATATGACTAATATAGGAGGATGAGCTGTGAAAATCTCTAAAAGAAAAAAAAGATTTGTCACATTGTCAACTGTTCTAATGTCTGCTAATTAAAATATTCAGTGTTTTTTGTTAGCTTCTTTTTTACACTGTCATCCTGATTTTAATGAAGTAGAAACAATTTGACCCAAAATATTATTAGGCTCAAGACATGATAATTGTAACCAAAAATGCACTGCACTGAAGTTACAATAATACATGTATAGCCTACATTGCTACACTGTTCTGTATTTGAAAGGTTAGCTATAATTGCATATCTTTTGGAAAGGTGCTAGATATTGTTCTGGTTTAAATTACCACCTGTCAGAAGTAGTTGAAAATCTTTTAAAAAGTATAGATTTTAAGGTGACATTTAAAGGGACAACTTTCTAAATTGGTGTCAAATTGCAGTAAGCCCCAACCTAATTGAAAGCTGAGTGGGAGGTTAGCAAGTGTTCGTACATATACCACCACATGAAGCAAAATACCTCCACTGCTATAAAATGCTGTACAACAAACTAGCTTTCTACTTGAAAATCTTATATGTTTATAGCGCACAAATATATATGCAAGACTAGATAGATAGATAGATGCTCACTGTAAGCAACTGGATGACTATTCATATTCAACAAGCCATGTGTAGCCAAAATGGGGGACATCTGGCCTTTCATCATTGAGTCAAATGTTTTGATCACTTCCAGACCACATTATGGTCTGTCATTAGGTTCAAAAGATGACCATATACACGGCAAGTAGAGGTTATCATCTTCTGATCATATTTACCAACGTCATACTATTATTGGGCAGTGTCGGATTTGACCTAGGGGCTGCAGGATTGCAGCATCCTCGGTAAAATCCACCATCTCCTGTGAGCCAGTTGCAGTTCATGACTACACTGGCTACGTTGTGTTTGGCAGTGACTTCCCATTGGAAGTGCTACCTGCCAAACACACAGGACAGGCAGTCCCAGGGGGAGGTGTTTTCTCCCTCCGGGACTACCAGTCCATGGTGCGATTAGCTGAGAACATGCTTCCAGTGGGAAGTCACTCTCCTGCTTCCTGTCAGTCTTACCCAGCTCCTAGGGGCTGCAGCTATTGCAGTCCCTAGGAGCCAGGGTTGTGCGCATGCAGCAGTCTGCCAGTGTTTGTTTGCCGGTACCAGTGCCTGCCAGATTCATTGTGCATGTGCAATGGACCCGGCAGGTGACGAGACATGGCCACTGCAGTCTGGGAGTTGGGACCAGAAAGCAGCATGGTGGGCAGCCTTACTCTTCAAGGTAGTTAAAAGCTGTCACTATTATTGAGCATTGTGATTATTTTGTCCACATGATTAGTGAAACCATGCCAACAGCCAATCTCACTGACAATATTTGTGGTCAGAATAATAGTGTAATAGTTATGCTGTTTGCGTTGAGTACAAGCATATTGGTATTAACAATTCTTTAATAGCTTTATAGTTTAAATAATAAAATAAACAAAATAAAAATGATGTGCAAATAGTTAAAATACTCAATTTGAAAATGATTCTGAAATCGCTCTCACTGAAAGTTTGCTTTTTATTGTATTTAAGCCCTCACTCTCACATTTGTTTACTCATTTCCCAGATTTATCAATTCTAAAACATGAAAATAGAATATGTTCCATTTACAAATATGTATCAGGGGACCCTCTTCTAGCATTATGAACAAGATGCATATCTCTAGTTTCATTTCGGATTGCCATAAATACTGTACTGCTTGTCACACTGCCTTTAGGACTGTCATACCCTGCTCCAGCTAAATGTGTATGCATTGCTAAACTAAAACTCCAGGGCAGATACTCTATGAGCGGTATCCAATTAGCCCCGATTCTCCCCGATTTTTGCCAATGTTTTTTTCACCCTATCCTATTATTTTGGTCTAAATAATAGGATAGTTCTCCCAAAAACACATAGGAGCCGCGATAAGCTCGCAGACCTATGTGTTTTCAATTTTTTTGATGAAAAAACGGCACTTATCGTTGATTATTTTTCGGAACACATCAGGTCCCGAAAAAAAAACCCCTATAAGAGCTGCGTTGGACCGAATTCGGGGCTAATTGGATAGCCCCGGGCGAGGCAATTAGCCGCAGTAATTTACCACAGCTAGTTGGATACCCCCCTATTTGTGCCAATTTAAAAGATAACTAAAACCAAAACTAAAAATTTGCTTTTGGGTGGAACACCACCCAGTCTCAAAAAAGTACTTACCTGGGGTTTTACAAACTGGCAAGTAACTCAGCGCTTTGAATCTACCTGTACATTTTTGTCTCATTCCTTCTGGCTCCTAACAACAGTATGTTGTTGTTAAACAAAATGTTGCCTGTCTGAAAAAAAAACTGTGTTGGCAAATGTGAGAAGTGTCCAGCAACATCTGCCGTACTCTCCTAGCTCCTGCCTTGTTGGTCTTTTTTCAGACAGGCAGCATACTGCCCACAAACAACACAGTGCCAGCAGGATTATGCAGAAGCACACAGAGCTGCGGTAGTGCAAGCAAGAGGTCACAGTATTTCCCTGATTACTGAAAGCTAGACCCTAGGTGAATAATCCTTTGGGACGAGGCTTTATTTAGCATATTCCAATTAAAACTGAATTTGGGTAGAATAATTATTTAATATCAGACCTAATAATGTATAAAAGCAATTGATCCTGGATTCCATCATTCTAGTGTCTAGCTTATTTTGTAGATAAACAGCACCTTATTTTCCTACTGTGAGGTTTCGGTAAGAAACATAGTGTTCATGCAAGCCGATGAAGCGCCAGATTTTTTAGTAAGTAATATATGTAAAGGGAATTCATACAAGGCTATGCAAACAATTTGCATACATAACAGCCAATCATCTCTGTCATCAATGTTTTTAAACATGAATTACAATCATAACCAGTTTTCATAATATTCAGAATTGCCTTTTGACAGTATAATATTTCTTCATTACCATCATGTCTATTGTTCTCTTAGATAAAGAGGTAGTGTCTGTTATGTACACTTGTTCCAGTAATGCAGGGTAGCTTTTGTATGTGTGGATCAGTTTGTCTGGTGGAACAAAGTGATGTATTTTATTGGATAATACACCTTTGTAGCATAGTATGAAACATGCTGTTTGTTCCTCTGCTGTTTTCTGTTTAAAAATAGATTGCTTACTAACCCATCAAAGTTATATGTAAACCTAGGAAACAATAGAGCAGATGTTGATTGCTGTCTTGCGCTTCATAGACATAATTAAACACAATGAGACACTCATGCAACCGAATAATAGAGGACAAACAAATAAAAACTGTACAGTGTAAACAGACGCCTTATTTAAGGGACACCTGCCCAGTATTAATCCATATTAATACACTTTGTATACATAATAATTTGTTTTTCAATGAAGTCAGGGAAAATTAAACTAAACAAACTATAATTTCACAAGTAATGGGATTTTCTTGTTACTTGACTTCACCAATTAAATGTGTTTAACTATGAAATCTCATGGCAATCATATAGTTTCTGACATTTGGATTACATTTCAGGGAAGTATTACAAACTGTATAGAGGTCTACAATGTACTGACTATGTGGGCATCATACAATACTCTCGTCCATCCAAATATAAATCATGTCCATTAGTCATGTCACAGTACAGTACAGTTTTATATAAACACATTCAATACATATTTATTATTATTGAGCATATATTCAAAGGCAGATGTATAGTTATAGTAAATTGCCATTGCTATTTGTTAAAAATATATATTTACTACTACAAATTAGGGACTGGTGGCAAACATGTATTTTTGCACTATATTTTATTTACGATTATAACATAATGTGGTATTGTTGCTCTTTTTAAAATTCTTTCCTATTCAAATCATTAAAAATATAAGTTATCACAAACAAAAGTAAACAGGTAAAGATGAGATTATACTGTATAGGTACATATGACATGACACAGGTGTTGTACATGTACATTTTTATTCAGAACAAAAAGTGATTCTCATATGTAGGTGAATGTTACCTTCAATAATAGTAACACTGATTATCCCAACATGGATAGTTTCAAAATGTTTAAAAAAATTATATCACTACTAGCCGAATGTTAATGCTAATATCACTGTTTTATGAATGTAAGTATACTGCAGATTCCATTATATTACCATTACTTGAGTATTTTAAGGATTTGCTGTACACCAGTTTATGTAGGCACCACCTTCAATTGTATGTAATTTTATGTTATCCCATAGTATTATCAATTCTCTTATAAGACAGACTGTTATATAAATTGTTTGAAAAAACACTTCTACTTAAAAATAGAAAATTACAAATATTGCACATATATAAAATTTATAGCATAGTGGCGCAAAGATTAGAAGGATGCCTCACAGGACTGAAGTCCTGGGTTCCATTTCAACCTAGGCACTATCTGTGTGGAGTCTTTATGTCCTCCCAAGAGATTTTCTGACTTTCCATAAAAACACAATTTTAAGTAGTATCTGATACCTACTCACTAGGAACTTGTCACCTAATCACTATGAACTAATGAATATTAGTCAGAGACTACTATCTTCATTAGTTAGGCATGCCTGCAATGATGTCATTCACAAGAATATTGATTCCATCTAGAAAACATTAGCAATTGACAATGATCCTCAGTTCAGAAAGGAAATATGGCAGAGACAGAGAGTAGTATCCTCTTTGGTGGAGTCATGCACTCTGGGTTGTGCTGCTGTCTGCACATTTCTGCTAAAGTGCATTGGTTTCTGTAATGAGATGAACTTTATGGAGGAGCAGAAGTTTGCAGTGACCAATTAGAGGAGTTGGGCAGAACCAGGGTGTTCCATGTTGTAGACAAATGCAAATATTAGATTTCATTTTTAGGAACTATATTTTTAAAAGGAGATACGGTGAGTAGAGTGTGAATTATTAGTTGCATCCTTGCTGTGCACAAGGTTGAAAAACTATTTTCACCAAGCAAAAACACATGAATTTAGCACCAGTACTAATACAGCAGAGATTACATTTATTTCTTAGATCTTTGCATATTTTAAGTTTCAGCAGTGTAGCACATTTTTAGGCACACCCTGTACGCACCCACTAGAGTGACTAGACTCTCACTGATGCCGTGTTAGTCTAGTAGGGTACAACTTGGAATACCTGATTATTGGTCAGCTTCTCATCTGTACCACACACAGCAGAGAGTTACAGACAGCTACCTGGATACTCAAAGGAATATAATTAGGGTGGTATATAAAGAAACTGGTATTTATTTTGCAACCAGTATGTCTGTAATACCAGTGCAGCTCACTTATTCAAGGATAAAGATAAATGCATGTAATAAAACCTTGGAAAAATATACATTGACACTGTTTACTGGACCTTAGTTCAGTAGAGATAAACACAGACAATTAACAGATACAACCTAAAGTGTAAAAAAATGCAATGTCTTTCATTCTACAAAACACTATAGGACTATAAGAATATATTATCACTTATTAATGGTGAGGCTCACAGCACAAAGTAACTGACAGGAAAGTCATTTGGTTAAACAAAAGTTCAATATGCAATAACAGTAAAGAAGGACCTTGCAAGGTAACAGGGTTATTGCTTAATTCTTTATAAAGCCACATTGCGGCCAGCCGGTAAGTGAAGGATGAGACCACTGTATGTTTGCTAGCAGACAAATAAAGGCCAGATACAATCGCAAGGATACATTGCAGTGCTGGGTGGTGTGCTGAGTTTAGCATGCATGTATTAAATTCTACTTTAAAGGGCAAATCGGCATTCAGTGGTATAAATGCTGGGCAATGTGTTAGACTAGTATTAGTTACTGCATTAACAGACAATCAGGTACTTTCTGTATCTTCTCTATCATCACACATCCTGGCAATTTTCAGGCATCAAGGTATAACTCATTATTTATGTTTCCTTCAATAAAAAGGTTTCTTTACGTGGGTCATTTTTTTCTATGATTTTTGAGTCTTATTAGTTAGTCACAGCAATGGAACAATTTTCACAGTATATCTTGCAGGAGTATAACACTTGGTTAGAAAACAGGTTAATGTCATTAATTGGGACAACTATTTAGAACCTGATATGTGTGATTATCATAGCAGACTTAACAGCTGATACGTTCTCACCCAAATCAATTGCTCCTCAGGGTCATACTCCTCCAAATGCAGGCACAACAGTGAAGATGGATGGAAGTCCCAAACTGTGAATTTCTATTCTCTCAGCTCTGCTTCCCAATGACACTCAAGTGGCCTTTAATGAAAGCCTCTGTCACTCATTATAGCATTTTCTGTACTGTTTTAATCTCAAAGTGCCTTCATGCAGCCCTGGTGTCTCTGCTTTTAAAGTTGGTACTTCTCTATCCACAAAAAAGTGCCCTTTCTTTCCTCTTTTTTTGGTTGACAGTGTGATGTCGCGATGTGTGATGTTGCCTATCTCTACCTATCGAATTGGCTACTCCAGCAGCTCCGCTCCTCACACTTTTCTCAGACCAACTGTCTCTCACCAACTGCCTCTCCTCCTCCCATGTAAACTGTCTCCAGCATTTTAACTGACCTCTCACAGGACATCCTGTCAGCTTGCATATGTGCACAGTGCTGTTTATCTGCTTGTGTATGCGCAGTAAAGTACAGTGCTGTGTGTCAGCCGTAATGCCTCACATATTGTGGGTATTAAATAGTCCTGATGTTCCCTCTCATAAAATAATTTAAGCTTAAAACCAAACTAAACCAATTTTTATTTAGGACAAAAATAATAAAGTTAGGATTAATTCTTCTAGTAGTAGAACTACTGACTGCTGTAGGGGTTACAATCAGGGGCGTTTTAAGAGAGGGGGCCTGTGTGCAGCTTACGTGTGGGCCCCCTCCACTCTGTCAGCACACTGAGCACGGCAGATTCTGGCTTCATACCAGAATGTACTGCGCTTGCGCGGGTCTCTGGGAAAATGACGCCAGCGCCTATTTTCCCAGGGACATCTTTTCTGCACATGCACAGGTCACTGGGAAAATGGCCACCACCATTTTCCCAGTAAATTTTTAGCTGCATCGGTCCGGCGATGCGGAGCAGCAGATTGGAATCTGCGGAGAGGTATTAATAACTATGGACGCAGGGTGTGCGGTGTGGGCCCCCCTGGACCCAGGGGCCGATGTGCACTGCACATCTTGCACCCATTATAGATACACCTATGGTTACAATCAGGGGTGTCTTAACAGCAGTGTGGGCCCTGGGCAAAGCAATGTACCGGGGCCCCTACCCACCCATTCACTGGAAAAAAATGTAAATGTAATGTGTGAGGGTCTCTCCTCAATGCACTATAAAAGTATCCGCACAGCATCTTCACTGCACT
This sequence comes from Taudactylus pleione, assembly GCA_031769625.1. Classification (NCBI taxonomy): domain Eukaryota; kingdom Metazoa; phylum Chordata; class Amphibia; order Anura; family Myobatrachidae; genus Taudactylus; species Taudactylus pleione. The sequence goes on along the minus strand of JAUIMM010000065.1, from coordinate 23,474,078 downwards.
GTGATAGCAGCTCTCATCAACTCAGTATAGTAAAAGGATATATATATATATTACTGTATTTTCAGTATGATATGCACTATGCACGCGCATTACTACCTATAGTACTGTGTATAAGCTGCCCAGAACACTGATATGACACAGCCACCATATAGTACACAAGAGAGCCTGTGGCCCGTATTGGTGCCATCTAGTCTGGTATTTATTGCACTTTTTCTTTGTTTTATTGGGAGATCATGTAACATCCCAAACCCTAATGAAGGACGCAATGCCCAGTCAGACCCTGTCGCGGAAAACAGGCTCTTACCTGCCAGGTCAGGAGTCGCGGGGACAGAGACAGTGGCTTGCCTGGCAGAGGAGTCTCCTGAGTCCTGAGGCTGAGACCGGGATGACAGATCCTCCAGTCCCGCACCAGACTACGTGGCAGGTGGTGGCAGCGGCTGAGCGGCACACATAGAAGGAGCAAGCAGCAGCTCTCAAGGCAGGCAACGCCCAAACTACCTGGCCAGAGCTGCTGCGGCTCACGAATCAACCAGTCAGCAGCCGTCTCTCACACTCAGAGAGACTCTGTTTGACTGGCGGATGTAGTGAAACGGTGTAACTGAGGTGACAGGAGAGCACTCATCAACCGCGGGCGGGGGCCGGGGGTCGTTCGTCACCGGGGGGAGGAGGATTGGAATACAAGGCTTTCAAAAATAACAAACATTTACCAACTGGTCGCAGCTGCAGGGAGCTGGCGGACCCCTTGAAGCTTCGGGCCCTTGGGTAACTGCCCAACAAGCCCAATGGAAGAGACAGCCCTGGTTACAATGACTAAGGTGCCCAGAGGTCCACATTTATGCTAGTCCATCTGTTTCGAAGACACAGGGGCGGGAATACAATATGGATCACATTTTGTATGCAGTGTATCCCGCCACTTATCGGGTACATACTGGCGTTAATAAATCCAATATGTACCTAATATATTAATTAAAATCTCGAAGACAAGCTTTTCCTAATAGAGCTGTCCTTTGCAATGGTGATGCAGAAGTTTATCGGGAGTCCCTCTGCGCATGAGTCATAAAATGCACGCTCTGCAGGGGACAATGGGAGGGATACAATTGGATCCCTCTTAGTGAACATTGCAGTGAGAAGGCCATAGGCTTCTATTTGGCAAAGCCATCTATAGATGGCATTGCCTAACGGGTCCAAGCTCCAGAATGTATCACATGTATCACATTCTGGAGCTTGGTATACTGTATATGGGGAGCGCAGCCAGAACTCCCTAAGCTGTAGTTTTTGGAGTTTTGGTTGCAATCTTCCTTTAGTACATCCCACCCTGGATCTACTGCTCTATGCATGTACGAAGCTGGCGCAGCCTTAGTGAAGTTTTGTGTGAGATTCCAGTTCTGTAATGCTATGCCACTGGTTAGATCTAAGGTGGTAAGTATTTTGATTTCATGTTTACACTTTTATCAAATGTGCCACCAGATATTTACACATTCACTGCTAAGCTAGGCATACTTCTATTTAAAAGTAGTGTGTCTACAGACTAGAAAGTTGGTATAGATGCACAAGTGTCATGTTCCTGGAAATTTATGTATGCTCGGTAAACTGTGGCACAGTGCCAGAGTCCACCAGGAGAATGCACTGGTAAGAGATGGGAGGGGCCCACTGGGAGACTGCACTTGGGTCCCCTCCCGTCTTAAGCCGCCCCTAACTTACAGTATTATACCACATCAGAATCCGGTCTAACTGAACAGAGTTGGATATTCAGTCGGGAGAAAGACTACTGAGAACTGCAATGTTGGTGTTCACAGTGGAACGGATCATTCAGATTAGTCAAACTCATTTACTTAGCTGATTGGTTGGTAGTAGAGCCACATAGCTAGATCTCTACGTGGCCATGAAGATTTACATTATACTAGGCCTAGCAGATCATCTTGTTATGGAAAGTTTTAAATAGTTATTTTCCTTTGATTTTATTTCTGATTAAATCATGATTTATGTTAATATATATGTGGATTGGAAGTTCATTTGGGCAGGGCTACCTTCTGCTTCATATCATTGTATGTAATTTGCGTTAAAATCCCATTAAAGTACAGAGCTGCGTAATATGTCAACATTTTATAAATGAGACCTAACAAAGTTATTTTTCTGTGCTGGAAAAAGGCTACCGGAAACAAGTGTGTAGTTGCACTGTGAATATTTGTATACTGTATTGCTAGTGTAATGTGAACCAGAAGAAAGACAGGATAAAATGAGTTTCACTGCATATAAACATCCTACGGCTTATCATAGAAGTGTATATTAGTAGATGGAGAAAAATAACATTTGAATCTCAGCAGAAGACCTTTTCAGCTTGTAGATCCGGCTAAAGGCTCAGCAAATCTCTATGCAGTAGTCTGTTCCTGAAATTAGTTTATTAATACAACCAAGCCTTGCTAGTGAACAAAAGCAGTGGTGCGGTGTGTATAAATCATTAATACTATGCAATGGAATGGCTGAATTTGCAGCGTTAGCAGGAAAACCTTTCTGCACACTAGGGATTTGGGGGATAGAATTGGATGCTATGAAATATACTCCATCATTCTCCCGTCTTCCTCTTTGCAGCAGCTCTCTGCTTCCTCACACCCTCCACTGCAGCAGCCTTCAAGTAAACACTTCCAATACATATGTTTAGACACAGTATCAGTCTTATTAAACAAATACATAGGAATAGAAGGTAAACATATAATTGCTCTACATCTGCAGCTGTAGAAATAATGTTTATTATCACGTATCTGCACCTAAATCAATGCACATATTGCAGAACACAGTTTATCTTGATTTGTAAAAGACGACGGCAATAGCCTACAAGCTGCCGTGCCACTCCGAAATCACTGCAGTGTATTTACATATATAAGATTTGTTTTTATTGATTTCTATGCATTTTATTTTCCGTTACAATAAAATTAGAAGTGCAGATATAGTACGTATTGATTTTTGTGCACTGCTCCATGATACATAGGTATTTACGGTATTTTCCGTAATCCTGATCTGCTTCAAATAGGAAATACAGAACAGTAGCAAGTGTACACAGTTGTAATATCTGTCTTAAGTCTTGATTAAACAAATAGACAGTACACAAGGTAATGTGGCTGCATAAAAAAATTACACTGCAGTGTATTCAGTCAGTGGACAGCCTGCCCTGTGCTTTCTTCCGGGTATTGCACAGGATTAGAGCTGCTTTAAACTACTGCTGTTTAATTTATACTTAGTAGATAGCATCAAACCACAACACCCAATGCTTGAAATAGACAAAAAGGTTCAGTCATCCAGGCAGGAGTTTTGAATCAAACAATTATAAAGCACTATTGAAAACACGGTAACACCATGGAAGCAGATGCCTATGTTCAGAAGCATAGTATCAGCAGGGCATTTGTGTACGAAGGATGGGCAGTTTGTAATTATCTTCTGCATGACTGCACATATTATAGCTGGAATGTTTTAGTTTTTTATGTTAAAACTTTTTGTCTCTAAAATAATAGCAAATGTACACATATGACTTGCCCAAGATTGTGTCTGTTTGTTAATAAGAAACTTCACCCCTCTTGTCCGGAGGGGTGTGTTTTAAGATGGAAGGCATAACCCTCAATGAAGAAAAAACAGTGAAAACACACCTAAGAATAATGTTTTTTTACTGACCATCTTAAAAGTACCATTTAATTTACTCAGAGCCATTTAGTAAGTCACTGTGCATAAGATGAGCTTTAGAAACCACAGTCAATTTTGAATAATTACAATAGTGTAAACTAATCTATAATAAAGCTATTTTAATGTACAATTTGTTGCGGATGTACCCAGTACCAGTGTCTTAGCCCTAGTACAGGGGGGCCCCTGGTAGAGTGCTGTATCTGGATAGAATGCTGTATGTTTGGGTCATAAGATACTGGAAGCAATTTATGAAGCAAAATCGATGCTTAGAACACCAATCAGTCTAAATGGTCCACCCAGACTTAATGACAATTTTCCAGACAGGGGCGCAACAAAGCACTGTGTGGTCCCATAACAAAACTTGGGTAGGGCCAATTAATGCCATTCTAGGCTCCTGAACTCTACACTATGCTCTTAAAAGAGCCAAAGCTGAGGGGGTTATATATTTATTCTGAGCCCACACCTCAGAAGTGTAGCCAGGCAGACTCTCTCCCTGTACATTGCCATGCCCTCTCATCTTAGGGCTTCTCTAGAATGTGCACTCCTGCTCCCCCTCACAGTAGATACCACAATAACTAGAAGTGTGCCTATGGGCTCTATTTACTATCATTATTTTTACTAAAATAAAGTGAAAAAGGGTGTTTTCACACCCTTTTCACATTATTTTAGTATCACCTACAGTTACTAAAGAGCAATTGGAGTAGAATTCGTAAAATTCTACTCCAACCCCTAAGTATCACTTATTTTTAGTAATCAGATCGCTTTTCCCATAACTGTAATGGGAAATGTGATCTGCCTGGTAGTTACTAAAAATAAATAGTGAAAAAAATACCTAGGGAGGCCCTGTGATAATAACACCACCTGGAGGTGGCATTATCCAGGATCTCCCCCGGTTACCGGACTCCTGCTCTGCTGTAACGGGCAGAGCAGACCCTGGAGCCGATCCCAGTGATCAGCTGTGTGGTCTAAACAAACCGCACGCTGATCACTGCTGAAAAAAAACCCCAGTAAAATATTTTTTTTTACTTTCCTGAGTCCATGGACCGGTGGTCAGGGCTCCAGTGATGTTCTCCCTCCGGTCAGCTGGTCTCCCATGCTGCATTGTGGCCCGGTCATCAGATGATTGGGTTCCAGTGCAGTATGGGATATCAGCTGACCGGAGGCATGGAACATATCACCGGAGCACCGATGACTGCAAGTAAGTGCTATTAAGGGAGGGGGGGGGTCGCAGGGGAGGTCGCGGGGGGGTCCTCGAAGGCAGGGGATAGGGCTTAATGATGGGGGCGGGGCTTAGCACCGAGGGGGGTAGCAGCGACGGTCGGTCGGCGCATGTGCCGGGCATTAGTTATGGAATTTTTTGCGAAAATACCATGACTAGTGTGCGCATGGGATTCGCAGGGACAGAGCTTTCTCGCAAGCTCTGTCCCTGCAAGGGATTTGTAGTAAATCCCTGTGATATTGCCTGAATTCGCAATGCGAATTCAGTCGGTAATATCACACTACAATCTGCATTACAAATGCGGATTGTAGTAAATAGAGCCCTAAGTGTGATGACAGGTGGAAAAATCTGAAAAGGGTCACTGAGCAAGCGTGTAAACAGCACACCAATCGTAGACCCTCCTGCCACTTTAGAACTCTCTTCATTAGATTTCTTTATAGCTAAAATAGTGTTTATTTTATAAATTAAGTAATCTTGAAAGTGAGAGGACATTAATACTGCCTATAATATATGTGGCACTATTATAGTATGTGTTTGAACCTCTGTTTTACAAACAGCAAAGTGCATCTAGAAAGTGCACATCCATACCCTTTTTCACCAAAGTGCAACTAGAAGGCACAGAATTTGTCTCATTAAAGGGATAGGAGAGATCAAATCAACACCAACTGAGCACTAGTACATCTCATTGGAGTAATCTGTTTCTCAAGATGAAATTTATTTTTTGTATTGTTCTTCAAAACTAGACAGCCCAGTGTGCTTACTGTATAAGGAATATCCTGCGAAGAACATGTTCAAATTAGCACGTTGTAGGTTCTGCACATCTGTGCACTCACATAAAAGGCCTGATTCACAGTTACATGCTTCTGTGGACGCTTTTACCTACAGCCACGGCATATGCTACTGCGACAATCGGCTAAACGAAGCCACAAAACTGTGCATCCAAAAGTGCAATGTTCTAGTGTCTACAGGCGCAAACCTTCATCACTAGTATCGGCACTTTCACCAGTCCTACGCTAGGTGCAAAAGTTACGTCAGAAACAGTCAACTGATTCCCCCTGTGCAGGTCTCAGAATCAAAAAGAGCTGCACCTTGACTGTATGTACTAGAAATTGGGCTATGTAATATGATAGACAAATGACTCTGCTATGCACAGTATATCATCTTTTGGCATACTGTGCTCAGTAGCCGATTACTTGTTAACCATAATAACCATGCATGACGAGCTGAGTAAATTCACATTTTTCCACATGGATAACATTGCAATACACAAATTTCAGGTTGGCAGTCTTGAACTACACTGGGTATTATATATAAATACAGGTGCCTGGAAAGTCAGTTATATGCTATAGTGAAATCTATTAACAACCTTAATAAAAAAAGAAGGTAAATAAGTCACTAGCAATTTATGAATTGTTTAACATCAGTGATTAGTTGGCAAATCTTATATTCCACAAACATAAGGAATTACTAAGAAGAAGAGATATACTGCAAAGAAGGAACTGTTAATGGGAATTGATCTGCTGGTGTTTTATACCCAATATGCTTACATAACACTTTCCCAGGATTTATTACAGCAATGTTCTAATCTAGATAACAGCATTAAAATGTTATGTCTGCAAACTCACCAAAAATGGCAATGCTCAATTCTTGAAATATGTGACTGATACTAAGCTTATGTGATTGCATTTTGTTTTGCACAGTTAAATATGGGTTATTTATATATAATAAAAGTGGAAACATAATGCAGAGCAAATGCTCTTTTGTGAAGTCAGGGACCATTTTTTTCCTAAATGCACCAACTTTTAAGGATAATCACATAGATCTGCTAGCTAAGATAGTCTGGGTAGCAGCAGAATAGATCGGGCAGATCGGGAGTGTTTCTTGCCATCTGCAGATTGGGGGAATTTGTGCTTCTAGTGTAGCTATACACTGAAGTGTACAGTAGAAATGGAATCTCAGTTTGCATGATGGAATTTTTTTATTGGGTAAAGGGGTGGAGAGAGCATATTTAGTTTACTTTATGAATGTTCCCTGCTTTGATGGTGGGTACACTGACTTTTACTTCCTATAACAAAGTATCACTATTCTTAAAATGGAACATACTAGGTGGTGCTAATAAATACAGAGACTGTATTTGTAAAAAATAAACCATACTGCACAAGTTAAAAGGAAGTGGGGGACAAATGGTTGGAATATCCCAAAATGGTTTTGCAAGCTTCACCCCTATTGCACAGTTAGCTTGTTGTCACACAGCTTTCGAAAAAGTTGGAAGTTGTTTTCTCCGTGCGTAGTATAAATGCTTAACTCAAAAGTAGAGCAACATGTTAACTTCAAATATTTAGTTAAATTGAACAAAATGCCCACTGAAACTTTCCGTGTGCTAACTGAGACTTAGGGGGTAGATTGTATGTCACGTGCACATGTGTTTGAGTGGCACAAAAGATTTAGTGACGATCATGAGGATGTCGAAGATGAGGAACATCCTGAAAGGCCTTATACATCTAAAGCAAATGAAAATGCTGAAAAAATTTAGAAAACTGATCGAATTGACCATTGACTCAGCATCCGAACGATAACAGCAATGGTAAACATCAACAAAGAAACTGTTAGGCGAGTTTAAAATCAAGATCTTAACATGACAAATGTTTGTGCTAAGATGGTTGCAAAGCTTCTCACTGCTGAGCAGAAAGAAAACCAAAGCAAATTTGAGCAGACATTTTATTCTCACAGATAAGTTATTACCTATCATGAAACATGGATCTTCCAGTATGATCCTGAGACAAAATGCCAGTACATGCACTGGAAAACACCATAATTACCAAGAAAGCACATCAAAGCAATTTCAAATTCAAAGCCATGTTAATTGTTTTCTTTGATATCAAGGGTGTTATTTTGGAACACTGAGTACCAGAAAGCACAACAGTGATTCAACAGTACTCCAAAAATGTTCTCTCAACTTTGCAGGAAAAAATCAGAAGAAAAAGGCCAGAGTTGTGGAAAAATTGTTTCATCCTCCATCTGGACAATGCACCAGCCCACACAGCTCTCTCTGGGAAGCAGGTTTTGGCCACAAAACAGATAGCAGTACTAGAACACCCTCCATACTCACCAGACCTAGCACCATGTGACTTCTTTCTTTTCCCTAAAGTCATATCTGTATTCAAGTGAACCCTCTTTGCATCAGTTACTGAGGTGAGGAAGAAAACAAATTGAGACACCTGATATATGATGAGTTACAGCACGGCTTTGACCAATAAAAATAAGAATACAGTGGTGTGTGGATGCAGAAGGGGAGTTCATAGAAGGGGAACGGAGATAAAATGTACTTAATAAAATTTAACATAAATTATAGGATCTCATCTTGTTAGTTAATAGCCACAACTCGTATCTTGTACCTTTGTTTACATTATTGTGCAAATCACATTTCTTGGCAAACTTTGACCAATGTAATACAAGTAGTGACTCATATAAAGACAGGTCCAATGTCTCTTCTCTTTTGTGTTTAATGAAAGACGAAAATGAAGTTAAATAAACAGCGTGGTATAGAAAAGAATACTGAAATGTTGAAACTGATGAAAGGGGCAGTACTGAAGTGGAAATGTGATGATTTGACTTTTATCTGCCAAGAGCAAACCCACAGAGCTAACCAATGATTGATTTTGCAGAAGTGTATCCAAAGATCCTGCAATGGGTGTGCACCTTGGAAGGTGAATATATACACATCTCTATATATATATAAAATAAAGTCCCCAATTTACGGTTCTGTGTGCTCTCGAACCACTGGATGAATTTTGATGGGGTTTTCACTATTCTATACAGTAATTGTCGAGGAAGATTTAGGTGTATGAACCATTCATCTGTGACAAAAGGGAGATGAGCAGCACCAAGCTGCTGAATAGGAGCTGGTTAGGGTGCTGAAACAGCAAGTGAGCATCTGAAACTGAGGCTTAGAATGAAGCAAGTCACAGAAAAAACTGTTGTGCTGTGTGAGTGACTGACTATTGCAAGGCCCTGGGCTGTGCTCTTATTGTCTCTCTGAGACAATGAGATCCAATCAGAGATAGCAATGTGCCCTGTTGCTAAGATGCAGTCTAGAGAGAGTCCAGCATGAAATTCCTGCTCAGCCACACACCTTTGGTGAACCTCCCATCAAAGTCAGTGCTGTTCTCGGACAGAGGCACCATGGCAAGGAACTCAACAGGAAGTCCAGGAAATACAGGGTACATTGTGCAAAGAGAACATTGCTCATCGCCATGTTTGACAGCTGAGGAGGGGAGTACATGGAGTCTGCAGAAATATGCCAGGGTGCCCCAGTCCCTGGGACATGCTGTTAATGATTATAGTAGCTGCAATACAACTCTTTCATCCTTGATCCTCCTGCCCTTCCCAGCACATTTCAGTGGCCTGGCCAGAGCCAGCAGCAGGGTAGCAGCTCTGCGGATTGTGGTGACACTGGTGAGATGCAGGGGGCAGGAATAAGAAGCAGGGGGTTGTGGTGAGATGCAGGGGACTGTGGTGACATGGCATAGGTTGTTATGATCTGCAGGAGGCTGTGGCTCCAAGGCAAAGCCGGGGCGGGTTGCTAGCACCTTTATATATAAAGAAGCATTGCTGAGTAGAATGTGCACCTGTTTGCGGAATGTATATTAAATGATTTCACACTGTGCATGCTTCAGGACTGAGCGTACACGCATTTCAACTGTATCTACATTTACATCTGAAGAGGTGTAACTCTGTTGTAGAGTAATTTGGCATTTCTCATAGGCAAAGTATGTCAGCACAACTGTGGACAATGCAGAATTAGGCATAAGCGAAAAAAGGTGATCATGACTAGTGGTAAATTAAGTATACAAATCCGTAGGGGGCAGCTGCATCGCAATATACCTACATATCTGCATACTGACACATATACACATTTTTCTGTGCGTGCAGTTCAGGAGCAACATATTCATAATTTACTTACAACTCTGTATAAGCCCCTTTGTGGTTAAATAACCCTTATTTTTGCATGAAAAACAGTTTGTATGAAACTATGGCATAAATGTATCATTAATCTCAGAGTGTGAAATCTGCAGGACATTTTAAATTGAAACTCAAAGTATTCCCTTTACAATAGCTTGTGAAGTCGCCTTTCCCAAGCTGCAAAACATGTTAGTACTAAGGATTTGACTTTCTGTATAGCATACTGAATAACAATTGACACCTAGATGTAACAAAGGCATACACTAAAAAGACATGTAAAAGCTAATTATCTTTCAGTCATAAAGGGTCTTTATTCTGATGAAGTATATCATCATACATGCTAAATAACTAAGCAATCAAAATATATTTGCATCTATTATGAACAAATGAGCAAAAGTGACAGAACACAATACTGTTTGTCAAACAAAATAATAATGATACAATAGAGTTCAGGAAAAGTAATTGACAAGACGGAGCATAGGCAAATGGTAATATATTTTACAACAGTATCATGCTGTGAAATAAAAAGACATCATGCAAAAACAGACAATTTTGCAGAAAAAGTTATGTACTTTGTCAAATTAAGTCTGATGGGGTTTTCAAATTCCTTTAATGATTATAGTCAAGTACTAAAAAATAATGAAATACTGCACAGCAGCTCAAAACAAAATGTTAGTTATCAATGTATGTAAAAACATACGGTAAATAAATGTGATTTCTGGGAAGGTAACCTACATAGCGTTGAAATTTATATATGCCATATTAGTCATTATTAATAAAAATACATTAATAAATGTACCAAATATATTATGCACATTGTGTCAATAAATATACAATGTTCCCTCTTTATTATTTTAGTGTTGTTTTCCTTTTTTTTTAAAATGTGTGACATACAGTACACTGATGGAATTAATGTACTTTAATGCACTTTTGTTTCCGAAAATGTACTTGCTGACAAAGTTAGCCCTATAAAGTGGATGGTATAATGTGTAATCGTTGTAATCAGAGATAGTATTTTTGTTTTTATTTGCTTTCTTCTTTTTTAATTATGGTTAACAATAAAAAAATTCTGTATTTTTGAAAATAAAATATTTTTAAACCAACCAAGCAAATCTGAATCTGTTCCTTTATTGTATTTCAGGTCATTCTGACACCAAAGGTGTACATAAACACTTAAGTGTGAGAGAATAATAAAGATTATAAGAATAAACCCAAACTGCATGAAGGAGTCACTCTGTATTACCCAATAATGACATTCTGAATAGAAATAAATGAAGCCCCTGCAGTGCTATTCTGTCAGCCTTTGAAAGTAAATAACTTGGCTTCTGACAAGAGAGAGACCATTTTTTCCTCCTCCTGCCACGGTGCATTAATTGAGCTGTGCGGTTATGTTACAACTGAGACAGAGTAGTGCCTCTTTCAGAAAGAAGGTTTGCTTGCTTATTATATTTTCAAAATGACATCATTCCACTGGATACCTCAAGTATACATAGATTGTTCTACAGTCCAAACAGAAAATAATGAATTCCACAAAAAGTATTATATATTATTCTACGGGGTAAAAAAAGGAACACACAATTATTATTATTATTATTATTATTATTATTATTATTATTTATTTAAAAGGCACCAGAGTGCTCTACACCAACGGACAATGGGGAAGACAGAACATTTATAAATTGCAACATACAAGTTACAGAAAATAAAAGCAAACAATGAGTAGTGAGAGCCCTGATTGTGAGAGAACTTGCATTCTAGTGGGAAAAGGGCACAGCTGAGACAAGGGGAGCAAGTGTATCTCAGTGGAGGCTGCAATTGTTGTTAGAGTGTGCTAGTGGGAGTATAGTTGGGAATAGAGTAGGCTCTAACAAATAGAAGTGGTTTCAGTGCTCATTTAAAGACATGAAGGCTGACAGAAGGTCTGATGGGGTGTCGTACAGAATTCCATAAGTGGGACGAGGCACAGGAGATCAATAAGGACAAGGTTTAAACTATTATTTTGATTTAAAAAAAATCGGTGTGCCTGCTTCTTAATATCCAACAATAGAAGTATAAAACACACGACTGAGGTGAGAGCAAGTATACCAAGCTATCACAATGTAATCAGAGTTATACATTTCATTATTGGCGTTATCTTTTGTTGAAATGATTTGTTGCTCTTAGTGGTAACCATTGTAACACCCATATGTATAGAACCTAAACGTACCAAATGCCTTTGACTAGGAAAACATACAGTGACAGTCACATCTCTATTTTTCCATTGACAGCATATATTTACATCTATTGGACACTGTCAGTTTTTTAGCACCTAAGGACTAGTCTATATTTGTGCCTCAATCAAGGTTTCTGCTAGCGACAACTCCAGTTTAATGTTTACAGGAAGCAATAACTGCAGAGAGCTTTCATACCTATGAAATAGCAAATTATAATGAAGAGACTGTTCCTCTGCTATTGGTTTAGTTCTGATGATCCAATTCAGTTTGTGTTTAACATAAAACAATAAATACATTGACAATGAATCCCAACAGCCTGTAATACTAATAGGCCACCCCAGCTCATAACTCTGCTTTTTGTCTAATTAAATTTACAGCAGAGCCAGGGAAGGGATTATAATGTAAAAGAAGTGAAATGACTGTACATTGGTCTAGTCAGGAGGTAAATGAGAGATTCTAGCAAAGGAATGGCCTGATTTCCTCAAGAGAATCCAATGCATTAAATACTTCAATTTCAAACTGATAAATCAATTTCAGCAATGCCTTGAAAAGACTGCAGACCTTTAGGGATCTTTTCATATGGAAAGGTTCAGCTCCAGCTCTCGCTAATGTCATTACAGCTCTTAATGCAAAGTGATATACTCTGTTGCAGAAAGCCATTGTCACATCTTTTCTTTCCCTTCTCCACCTCAAAGCTTGCATGCTTTTTACCAAGGCTTAAAACAGAGACAGCAAAATCTAATTCCTCTGGATAAATTATGTGGCAGACAAAAAAACTTGTAATAAAATAAAGAGCTATGTGCTAGGAAAAGAAGAATACAGTAGCAACAACTTTATCTATGTCTGGCAAATAATACAATAAAGTCACTTACAATGAAGTATATGACATATAACAATTATATGCTCTGCATTTCAATGAGTATATTGCTATAAATAAATAAACCCATACAAGCCAAGTATTGATGCAATTAAGTAGTAAAGGAATGTGCACATGTATGCACTACAAGCTTGAAAGTAGTTCCTCTCTAGCGACATGCGCTGACAATTAGCTGCGTTCACCACATGGTGAATGCTGCTTGCAAAACTCACAAACGCTATTATTCACACTATTTGTATTTACATTCATTTCAAGCACTGTTCAGATCAAACATGCTACTGTACAAGCATCAATTAGGTCCAGCCAGTATATATGTAGTCAGCATCAGTATATAATAAACATCATGCCTCCCATAAAGATCAGTGATGTGTATGATTACATCCATTCAAGCTGCATTCACCATGTGATCATGGCAATACAAACTGCATTTAATTTGTAGTATATATTAACCAGGTATACTGCGTTATGTACTGTTTAGTCAATTATATTTGGCTTTATATGCTCTTCGTTGTCTAATAGTTACAAAAATAAATTTTCATTAAAGACTAATGGAAAAACTGCAATGCTTCTTCTAACCTGTAACCTGTGCAACCTGAAAATGAATGGGTTACACTCTCTTGTATACGAAAAAAAGACTGCAGTGAGATTCAACTGTGCAGTGCAACCCTGCACAATGAATGTTTATTTACATGCTTAGTAGTTAACACTATAATTGCCAGAGTGTATAGTTTTAGAGGGAACACTGCAAATGACGTGAAGCGAACTTAAGAATTTGATCATTTATGCAAAGTGATTGTAAGTTTGTGAATCTCTAACGTATTGAAAGCTTTATTAGTGCTACATACCACAAATTAACATTTTATCCCATTTGTATAATTTTTCAATGACAGACCTATTGGTGAAGTACACTGTAGGCACTACACATAAATAGCTACAATTTTAGAAAAAGAAGTATTCAATGAAAGCATATAGTTTGGTTATCAGTATTTAATAGCTTCTCAAAATCTTATGCTCTTCCAAACTGAAAATTATTTACTATTGTTATTTTGTTAGCATACAGTATAGGTTAATACTGTTGCACAGTGCACACACCAAGGAAACATCACTGATTTGCATTTAAATATGGCACTTTATGCTGCAGATTACACCTAATGTACCTATTTAACCCATTACCCCCTAGTGGCATAATGTACTTTGAGCATGCAAATCTACAATATATAAGATGAAATAAGTAGACTTGTATTAATTTAAAAAATGTAAAACACAATTAAGTATGTATAATCATAACATGATTACTTACAGTAACTGGTTAATAGTTTGTTTACTCAGTTTAACAATATACTGTATATTTTAATTGTTGCAGTCGCTAAAAATCAAGAGCAATACAATGACATACCCAGATTAACATTTAAGTTTTTAATTAAAGTAAGAAAACACTCATGGACATCATTCTCATGACATTTAAGGTAACTCCAGATGCTGTAATTATGCCCGGACTATACTTTCCCTTAAGCAGACCTGTTAATTTGCTGAGATCTCAACACTGCCCTCTCTGGTGAAAATGTACATTATCCCTGTGAATTCATAACCTGCATAATACTTATTCTTGCAGAGTTCAGAAACATAATTTGTCATACAATGAGGCTGTGCTTTTGGTGAATAAACAGCAATTGTTTTTTTTCATTTTAACTAATGTATAATGGTTACATTAATCAGAAAACAAAACAAAAACATCTACTCCCTGCCCTGGACCATCAGTCAAGGGCCAGCTGTAAGGAAAACAGATGGTGAGTGAGCATTAGTGGTAATGTGGCTTCATTTCACTCAAGTAGGCAAAATGAGACATTTCTCATGTGAAAATGGCACTGATGAACGAAAAAACCCTGCAATGAACTGTTAAATATGACATATTTAGACATCTTTAATATCATAATGCGCATAAAATAAATATACATTTAATGAAAACAACATATGAGATTGTAGCTTTGACTAATTGTACTCTAGTCACATTTATTAGCTCATATTGATATTTATATACTATACATATGTATTGCTGCATCACTCTGTAGATATAGTTAGATGTAAATAGAAAATACAATAAAATTGCTGTATGTAAAGTCTGTCTCTTCCTTCCTGATTGCTTTTATGAGGGTAAATGATTGATGACTGTGCTGAACACTCTTACTTACACACACATGAGCGCACTCACAAGCCCATATGAACATTCTACATTGCAGTATAGAAGTATTATACATAGAGATACAGCATCCTATATGATGCTAGTGCAATGGAGCAGTATTCGAAAAGAGCATCTAAGGCATTTCTCCCCCAGGTACTTTTGGCGTGCTGCTTATATTATGACATGGTTATATAATCAAGTCCAGTTAACACAGCATGATCTATTGAGCAGCACTCCAGTTCAAGCTTAGGGCAAGTGTCTACCACCAAGATGACGGTCGTGTTTCCCATGTCTTCCACAAACCCTATTTATAGCTGCGGCATGAGCTGACAATTGCTGCAGGTGGTGGTGGGGGGTTGATCTGGGGTTTTTCCCATCTCACACGTCACTGCTGAGATTCCAAGCAGCATCCCTGCCAACTGGGAATTGCAATGATAAGCAGCAGTCTAGAGCAATCTGCCTGCAGCATCATTAGACTGCAGTGCAGATAGCACATGCAGTAGTTCCACCATCAACTGTTACAGTCGATTGCAGAGTAAGCTCTATCCAACATATGGGTTCACATTTTAGATGACTTGCCGCAGTGATTATGTTCCTGCGGCATAAGTCTGTTATGAAACTATAGTTTAAAGTGTTGCATATTGTATGCCAGGTCTCTTTAGCACACCATTAAAGTACAGCTTTGTAAAATACAATATATTATGAGAGAATTACAAAAATATATATTTCCAGTTAAGCACAAGTTATGCTACATTTTTTACTTTTATTCTCAATGTGCTCTAATATTTAGGCTATAAAAAAGTCTATAAGTGGCAAACTGGGACGTGTAACACTAAATGCACCACCCTAATACTTAAGAGTACATTAATCATATAAAAGTGTAACATTTGCTAATCCCGTGACAATCATTTAATTTGTTTTAAAATAAACCGCAAGCTGATTTTATGTTTCTTACACACAAAACAAACAAAAGGGAGAATTCTATTGTTTTTTGGCACCTGAATCTTTTTGGGAGCTATTCAATGGTTCGTGCTGCTGGGAGCGAGTGTCGCCTATTACTTATCGCAAATTTCTGCTCACAGCTTCATGAGGTGCGAGCAGAAATCTGACCAAAGTAGGGCTTTTGGGCACCTTAACCCTTTTGTGCCTGGCTTTAGGTGGTATTTGCTGCTGCTTTACACAGCTAATCCTCTGTATTTTAGTCGTGACATCCACGCACCCAGCGGCACAAGAATTGAATATCGCCCGTCACTTTGGATGGAACTGTGGGCACGAGAAAACAATTGATATGTTTTATTTTAGCATTGCAATTAGCCTTCAATACTGTAATGTGCGGATTGTTCTATTAATCGAAAAAGTCTCTGAGCAGCAAATTAACTTACTGAAGATATTGTTAGACTTAACATGTGCACTATTGAAATACTACAGTTAACAGCTACATACAGTATTTTTGCATTTCCTTTGGGCAATGGGCTTAAACACTGACACCTAGTCTTGCAAACCAAGCATTCCTCAAAGAGCAATTTTCTTCTGTTTAAACACTTAAGGATGACCAGTCGAAGTGGCCATTAATGATCTACGGCAAGCTACCTTCTAATTTAAAAAGTTGATCTAGAAGTTTCAGTTCAATTGCTTTCGATCTAGGTATGTCCACTTTGAGCAATGTCTCCATTTTAGTTAAATTATTCCCACATTACAGATGACTTCATTTTGTAAAATAAACCCCATGCATCATCATTAAGTGAGGAACACAAATGAACAATTTTAGCATGTTGACAAGGGCATGGCCCACAGTAAGATAACTTATTATAGTGTATGTGAACAGATGGCCATTTTGGCCAGTGCTGGAAATTGATGTTTTGAGAAATCTTTAACAAAACACTTTCTTTTTAATTGTAAGTAATTAGGATACATTTTGTAAGATAACCAAGGTAAGGTTGATTGTAATGCTTCAATACCGCTCTTGCTTACGGAAAGCTAAATAAAACAAATTATGTAATTAGTGGTTAGACCAGGTGAGCAAAATAGCACAGCATATTCATTCTCAAGTACTTCTGATGATTTATTACAGGGTTGGTGGAATTATACTATAATATATAACAGGCGCACATACACTTACCTCAACATGTGTAAAAGTATATAAGACATGGTCTTGAAGTAGGTTGGTGAAACAATTAAAGGGTTAATAATGCTATATATCTAAACCATTGCATGCCAGGATTTCAAACAAGTTTTACAGAGTTAGATAGTTATGTGGATGCAATTTTCAAGTTTGCAGGAAGAATTTTTGTAGGCCCTGCTTTCCAATTGCTTCTAGATTTGAAGCTGCAGAATGTAGAGGTCCACTTGCCTATACTTGATGTGGTGGCATCATTGCAGTCTTTATGAATAAATAGCTATCAGGCAAAGCTTGCATTTACAAGTTGAGCGGTTCATATCTGTCCCGCTTTACTGTTCTGCAAGTTGCAGCTATTGGTCAGGTGGCACTTTGTTAGTTCCTAAAATACTACAATATAATACAATGTATGCATGTTGTGTTTATTTCCTTTAGCTTTGAGACAGTGTATATTTATTCAATGGACACAGCGCTTCAAGATTCATTTATTGAGGAGTTGTAAGTGGAAAAGTTCTGGAATTGTCTAAGTTATGTCCATATCAATAAAATTGTGCTCAAGATACCCACATCTGTGCAAATGTTTTGGTGCTCAATTTTTTTAACAAATAACCAAATAACTTGTCTGGCTAACATTAACTGTAAACATATTATGATGTCTTCCAGTAATCTATCACAGCATGGTGGAGTATATCTAACTTGTTACCATCTGTGCAAAGTGTAAATGAGTTACATGGCATACACTGCGCACAGTTTTATGTGTTCCACACAAACAGATGAATAGACACAACATAGGTTAGTAATGAACAACTAATTAAGCTTTGTACTTTAATATGTTCTGTGGTGTTCTAATTAAATGTAAAAGAAGACTACTTACAGCATAAATGTTACTTTAGATAAAAATGTAGTAGACGTTTTAAAACACAATGTAGTTTAAAAAGTCTCAGACAGAATGTTAGACATAATACACTCATAGTTACTATGTATGCTGTGCAGTCATGTTTTGTTTATATTTATATATATATATATATATATAATATATATATTTTCCAATGTAATGTAGACGCTCTCATTGTTAAAGCTATCAATTATCTAAGGAATTATAATTGGAATTGGAATAGCAGCAAAAATGTATGACATGAAATGTTTATATTTCTATAATGGTACTCACCAGTACTGTATTGAGAATAGTTACACTGGGGAGACAAACAAATAACCGTAAACCGTAAATGATGTATTAAATACTTGGGAATATGTTATTCTGTTTTATTACAGATGATTGGAATTAGATATTGTAATATCTAATTATGTGCTATACTATTGCTATACTATTCATTGGATGGGATTACCTGAAAAATACTCTTCTTCTTGCTTTTGGTAATAGCAAAATTAGCTTTGTTATGTAGCAGCCTGTTGAGATCTGGTGTGTTTTTTTTGTAACTTATAAATAATGCAAGCCAGTGTTAACATATAATGGTAAATGTTGCAAAAAGTATATTTTATCAAAATGAGCATTGCAAAATTTAAGCCGCAGTTAGTGTGTGCTAGGTAAAATTAGTGTATTTATTGCAAAATGTGTCTTTTATAGAAGTGTAGTCATTTACATCTGATATCATAGTTTTTTGTTCATAGTAAGCACAAATAAAAATAAGTACTATATTATAATAAACATGGATATAATATAAATAACTGCGTTCTGTATAAGACATGTTGTTTACATTTACCATATGAATAGAAAATGGAGTCAAGAAGATGCATATGTGCAGTTTAGTTATACATCAAACCTGTATGCAATCAGACAAGCTATACTGTAATGAAATTTGTACCAATCACTTCTGGTGCCAATAAGTCCAGTAATGCATTATGCTGCAAGTGCATGTCAGGTCCAGCAGGCGGCTTAATGGTTAATGTTGTACTATGGTTATGTGAATAAAAGGCATCACATATTGCAATCACATACAATTATACACTGCACAGTATAATTTATTTCTATAGAGTCACATTTTAATAGGAACTGGAAACTTTTTGTAGCCTAGTTCAATAGAATATTTTTATATTTTTCTATGACAGGCATAAATTAACAATGCAGATATTTGTATACTATTCTTTCAATTCACTTTGACTTATAATATGTTTAAAATAAACTTCATGTATGCTTTCAGTATTAATGTGTGAACCTTGACTGCAGTAGTTATGTAGTCACTGCAGATGGGGTGGAATGATTATATTAAAACACAATTACAGTCATGTTATTCAGCTACCCCCTATGTAGTCCTATTGACCTCTCACCCTGAAACACATTTATTTGTTTAAAATCCATTTTCTAATGTTCAAATTATTGATAAATAACAAGAATATGATCACACGTTAAATAAAATTGCATGGTTTGTAACAAACATCTAGATACTAATAATAATACAAAAAATATATATATTTCAGAATGAGCTGTGGAGCGGATTAAATCAATGAAAGATTTATTCAAAAGTAAAAGGACAGCCGGCTATTAGGAAGGAGGTAATTAAAAAGACAATCCTAGAAAGTTGATGTATTCAGCATTTTTCAAATGCAAATTCAAATTCTGAATGCAAAAACATGAACTCCCTCTCCTTTCCCCAAATCACAGTCACAATCTATGTACACATTAATCTTTTAGTATGCATATATTATAGTATGCTAAAGTGACAACAACCCCATAGGGTAAAAGAAAAAGAGCTGCAAGTCTTGTTTACTATCTTGACCTTCTGCATAGATATGAAACTCCTGCTATTTCAGGACACCAAGTGAACCATAATACAGTAATAACTTATAAAGTAAATCTATTATTATTTCATGAAATGATTGGTAAGGAAGAATGCAAAATGCACAAAATATAAAGTTTGTGGACCTATTTACACAAATAAAGTATTAATTTAGTGCCATTATCAAAATGTTTGTTAGTGTATTATTATTTTTATTGTTGTTGTTGTATCTGATTTTGTAAACAATGTCAAAATATGTGATGTCAGTGTATTGTACATGTGTTCTTTTTCTCACCACTCTGGGTGTCACATGATAAAGTTGAAGAAAACAGAAAATAATATGTTATAATGTAAAATAAAACTCACATGGAAATGAAGTCTATAAACAATTTCTGCAATAATATCACATTCTCATTTTGCTGAATATAGTTAATGATCAAAAGGGTTGATTACATTTAATGTGTCATATGTAACATACAGTATAACAGAGCATCAGTTGCATACCACATACAGTTAAGAATATCTACATATGTCGCAGTGCAATTTAAAAAGCACACATCTATGCAGCATAGCATATGTTATAAAATGCTAAAGAGTATGTAAACATGGAGAAAGTATGTGTGTATCTGTGAATATATGTGCATATAAACTGGTATGTATACATGTACACTTGCAATCATATTATATGCAAACTGCATTATGTCGCTGTGTATTTAAAGTTAGCAATATAAACATGACAACAATAAATATATGTTAATAGTGTTTTTTCAATATACTGCAAATACAGGTCTTAGAAAAAGCCTGTGACAGTCACTACGATTTAATAATAATGAAAGGTACAGTACATTTATGACTATGCAGAATCTTAAGCACAAAGATAGTCATTGTGTAGACTTAAGTCACAGATGATAAAATTAACAGTTAAGATTAAACCCTCCTTCAGTATTAATATCAGTTCATTATTTCACAAGGCTACAAATGAAAATCATGCACTACAATGCACTTTAAACATTTAATTCGCTTAGACAGGTATAGTTAAATGAAAACTAAAAAAAAAATGCATTATTCCTATGGTGTAACTTAAAATATTGTAATGTAATGTAAAACCAGCAATGTGTTTGCAGGGAAATCCATGCTCTCCTTTTATTGGGTTATTAGGTTTAACAGAGAGCTTTTCAGGTTCACAAAGGATACATTTACATATCATTAAAAATATTGCTGGCTTCTCTTTTTAAAACTAGCAAGGAAACATTTCACTGTGACTGCAGCAAGTAATGTACAGCTAGGAAATGCACAGGCATAAAATATTTCCTGCCATAATGAAACAGAATTCACTACATGTTATCATTTAATGTA
Organism: Taudactylus pleione; assembly: GCA_031769625.1. NCBI lineage: Eukaryota > Metazoa > Chordata > Amphibia > Anura > Myobatrachidae > Taudactylus > Taudactylus pleione. The sequence continues at coordinate 23,452,749 of JAUIMM010000065.1, read as the reverse complement.
CAGGTTATGTTTTCTTTGCACTACAGCATGACACTGAATACATGATTTTCAGATAAGAGCGTGCAGTGTACATGAATGAGAGCTACTGAGATTCTAGCAGACTCACATCTTAACCTCACACCCTAAGACATTCAAGCTTGTATTACAACACTGTATGCTATTCTGCTTTTTAACAGCACAATCTAGCTGAAGAATATCCTATCTGGAGAACTGCTGAAAAAACAGCACGTTGTTCGGATAAAGGAGAATCAGAATGGATATTGCAGATATTTAAACACCCTATAGCAAAATAATGATAAAGTTACAAGCAGAAGAGGTGAAACAGCAATATGAAGAGAGCCATGCAAGGAGAAACTTACCTGCTGCAAGTACATAAAAGTCAAGGCACAAGAGAGCTGTGGACACATGCCCACATTCGGCAGTGCCACGCAGGTTGCACCCGTCAGAGGATGCTGCATGGTGTTGTTCTGGAGTCGACGTAGAACAAGTGAAGGGGCTAGCATGCAAGCACGTTTGTCCTGTCTTGTCAGCAGGTTTTAAACCGTCTTTTAGCTGTGGTTATTTAAAGTTAAAAAAAAGTCCTTCTCCCCTTTGCTATCCTACTGCTGGAAATGTGTGTTCATTTGTCAGCTAAGGCAACTAGGCAAATTAAAACTGAAACCACTTAAACTGGATAGAATACAAAAACGATGGATTTAACCAAAGCCTGCAGCCTAATGAAGAGTCAGTGTAACTTCCTCAATAACAGTGAAGAGAGAGGGAGCTCGGCGTTTCCCAACAGGAGCTTGCTGACTAGCGGAGAGATTGACTCGCTGGAGCTCAGTCTGCTGGTGTTGATGCTGCACGGCTTCTCATTTGTCAAATGGGTCCTAGGGCAGAGGCTTTACCACTCACCAAAATTCAAATACTGCATTTTTAAAATCCCCTGGGAGGGTGGAGAGAAATAGAGAGAGATCGAGTGAGCTAGTGAGAAGGAGAGAGAGAGTGAGAGAGTGTGTATGTATGTGTGTGTGTGGGGGAGAGAGAGAGAGAGAGAGAGAGAGAGAGAGAGAGAGAGAGAGAGAGAGAGAGAGAGAGAGAGAGAGATTTCAGGCAAATGAGTGAGAAAGCTGCATCACAGACAACCGTGAGATTTGGGCAATTAATGTCATTGCCCAGCTGGGACCCAGTGTCTGTTATAATTTCTTTAGCATTGCTTTTGGTCAGCAGAGTCAGCAATAAATAATGTTTTAATTTTTTTTTTTAATCTTACCAGAAGCCAACTGTAAAGAATCATTGAAGATCCTGTCTAGGCAGCCAATGATAGCGATTTCTATGTCCTTTCTACATTTTGTATGCAGATTCCTGACATTTTAGATTTTACATGAATCCTTTCTGATAAGCTTTTGCAATGAGTCAGATAGCAGTGCAAAGTTAGCAATTCAGCAGAATCCACACTGCAGAAGCTGAGTTGTTTTTTTTTTTAATGGTGAAAAGGCTTAGAGACCATCTTCAACTGCAATTATGATTTAAATTGGTATTATATTCAGTCTATTAAAGGAGATTAGTCGATCAGGCTACATTTTAAAATGAAATTTTCCTTTTTATTATTTAATGTGTAATCTTTTTCCATGAATAGAATTACCTATGTTTCAAATTAATATTCCTCTCTTGCGGACTCTTTTGCTTTGTTTTATAGTGTAATAATTGTTCATTACTAGATCTAGTTAACCTTTATGTAATAAAACAGAATGTGACTTGCAAATCAAAGTATTTTCTACTTTTGGTGTCCTTGTGATGAGTGTTTTTTAAGATTAATATACTTACAAAAAGTCTGCGTTTTTACATTACATTATACATTATGTATATTATAAATTGTCAATAATGAAAGTAATATTTAATGATTAGCAGATATACATTAGTAGCATTCTATATTGATAAACACTGAAATTGGTCATAAATGTATACGTGGCCCCTGCCCTGGAGAATTAGTTATTCATGGATAATTAGCTATTCACAAACACAATCACAACAAATCTACATATATGTATATCTTTTTTTCTTTTGTGTAAACATTTGTATCATTTAAATCAATTAATAATTTAAATTCCAATTCTAACCTAGGAAAGTTACAAGACATCTCACTGCAGATAGCATGAAGAAATGATTTGGATCAATAAAAATACATTGTTAATACATGTGTAAAGATAAAATCATCATTCATGCTTAGACCTTAGTATTCATCAAATCTGCTAGCCTATACCTTGGGAAATCCCTGGAACATTTGGCATTATATATTATGAGACAAATGTGGCTTGTTGAATGTTAGTGATCAATATATGAGTGTGTATGTGTGCAAGCAAAAATGAAACAAAGGCGTGGGTGTTTTCTATTTGTTGTGCAAATTATTTGTGCAAGCTGCTGCAGATCCGAGTTAGTCACACACTACACTCTATTTTACAGCTAGGAGCAGATCTAGCAAAAGGGTGAAATTTGCACCTTGGCAAACCATGTTTCAAATCTGTGGGTGTAAAAGCATTTTTTCTAGATGCAGGGAAATACGTCATGCTTTTGCATGTAGTGCACAAATAATGGGCAGCTTTTTTTTAGCACTGTGATTTACAGTTGAGCAGGGATGCACCTCTCTCAGATATAAATCTGTCTACATATTCTACATCCTCCCTGTGTTGCACAACATGGTTTTGTCAAGGTGCAAATGTGCACTGTATAGCTGTAATTACTCTTTGAGCTGATTCAGGGGTACACACAGAGGTGGCTGCATCTTTGTTGCAACCGCACTTACATCTCTATACTAATTCCGTGACTGATTCAGAGCCTACTGAGAAGCCCACTTGCAGCAGCACTATTCCTTGTTTTTGCATATTTAGACACACTATTGGTGCACCATCAGTCGTAACATCAAAGCTTGCACCAGCCCTGTGGTAGGTTAACATTTCACAGTCTGAACATAGTGTTCTGTATCTGTGCTACAGCCTCTTGAGAAAAAGTCGCTGTCAGCAACAAACCCTTGACATGCCCACGACTGGCTAGCCAACCCCAGCCAACCCCATGTAAGATCTTGCATCCAAAATCATTCTGCAACTCTTTGCAGTAACCATCAAGACGCATGTGCAGTGTGACTTGGACGCATGTGCAGACTGAAAATATCGTCCGCTTGCATCCTACACAGCCACTGGATCCTCCTCTAAGTGCACAAAACTTGCTAGGGTATTATAAATAGATCTAATTGGTCAGAACACTTAACTCCTTCCAACATATTCACAAACCATTGTATGTAGTGTTGTGCTGTGAATGAGTATACTGTACTTTGACTGTAATGCAGGCTATTTATTTGTAACTATATTTATAAACAATTTATTCGTTACAAGGTCTAGAGTTTGGGCAGGGTAAAGACTGTAAGGGAGGGCATACATTTGCAGGCCTCTGTAACCTGGGTTTACTTTTCACTTTCTGGTTGGTGTAATATTTAGAGATGTGCAGTTCAGTTCTCCAGAAATCCGAATTCACCCAAATTTCATGAATCCGGGTAAATCCAAGTTGCAGTTCTGATCTCCTGAGGAGATCCGGGTAAATCCGGATCGCGGTTCTGATCTTTTTGCGGTTCGGAATTTGGATTTAAATCCGAATTTCGGGTTTTGGATTGCATAAATTATATGACTTTAGCTGTTTTTTTATCTATTATCTATTTTTTTTAAAAAATCAAGATCCAAAACCAAAACCAAAACACTTGAGGGTGGTTTTGCAAAACCAAATCCAGATCCAAAACCAAAACACGGGGGTCGGCGCACATCACTAGTAATATTTTTGCTCTGCATTATGCCATCTGATTATACTGTGCATCACAATTGACTAATAGAGATAAGCATTTTCACCAGCAGTAGAATAAACTGCTATCCTATGTGTTTCTGTTGTGACGCAGAAGCATCTAATGCACCCATGAATCACAGGAAGCACTTTAGCAAAAGACATACACTGCATAACACATAGGGCAGCAACTAACAGATGGGGAGATGTACAGTATCAAGCCTGCTAAAGAGTGGACAAATATAGAAGTTGCCTATAGCAACCAATCAGCTACTAGCTAGCATTTATCAAGTATTCTATAAAATGTTAGGTAGCAACTCTTTGGTTGCAATGGGCAACTTGTCCACTTCTCCACTCTTTATAAGGCTTGATACATCTTTGTATCTTCTCAGATCTTGTCATCAACCAGGCACCATCATCAGGAGTATGATGCCTTCATTTAAACATGACTTTTATTTTGCAGGTTTATGGTCGTGACATTTTGGATTAGAGTGTTCAGATGATTCTCCGAAAAGTAAGCTGTATAGTGTATGAATATTTTTTAACATGGAACATATGGCCAGTTTCTTAGGGAAAAGCATTGAGAGTAATGGGAGTAATTCAGCAAAATAAAAATCTCTTGTTTTGCTAATTGGTTATCATTCTCCTCTCTTATGTTAACTGCTGGATGTATATTTATTATTATAATTATTTAGTCATTATTGACCATTTACCCTACTACCTATCTACACTTCATGCACAGATATATTTTCACTAGTAATAGTAGGGGTAAACCCAGGATTACTTGCTGCATTGGTGGGACTTGCACTCTGGGTCTGATCCAGCAAGGAACGCAGTTGCTTATATGCATGCAATCGACCAATTGTTGCGTACTGTGCATGCATATGCATCGCAGTGTGCGTGCGTGAACTAGCCACTACATCCAGGAATAGAGTAAGATAGAGCAAGTTACTGAGCACCTGTACAATCCATGTTACTCTGCAAGGGGTGCAAATACATACTGTTTTTGTATGTGGGATAAATACTGGCTGCTATTGCGTGTAGCCCACAAATGCTGGACAGCTTTATTCTTACACTGCAATTTAGATGTCAGTTTGGACACCTCCCTCCCAAGTCTAAATCTCTCTGCACATTTTAAATCTGCCCCAACTGCAGTGCCATATTATTTTACCAAGATGAACAGTTACTTGCTCTATCTAACTCTATTCCCAAATGAATCAGGCCCTATGTACTAAGCCTTGGAGAGAGATAAAGTAGATAGAGATAACGTACCAACCAATCAGCTCCTAACTGTTATTTTTGAAAAAAAACACTGAGGTGATTCAGCTTTGGACAGAATTGCAAAGCTGCATGCTTAGATTCCCGATAATCGGAAATCTGCTTTCAGCACTGCACTTGCGTGCAATGCTGACTTAGCTCAACAGCCTGTAAAGTGACAATTAAGAGCTGATTGGTTGGTACTTTATCTCTGTCCACTTTATCTCTCTCCGAGGCTTAGTACATAGACCCATAAGTGAGCAGGGGCTGCGAAAGATGAGGAACAGCACAGCCTGATTGTAATGGATTGGTCTAGGAGTAAGTATTTTCCATTGCAAAAGGACCCATAGGAATATAAATGGAAAAGCTCTGCAATATTTTCATGGCCATATCTCCAGAGCTTTTTCTATCCTTGCTGCCTAGCTACCATAATCATTTCTGCGCTATAATTCAGGCACCAAATGTGACCATTTTGCAGACAAGTAACCTTTCCTCCTCACTTTCCTGGGCTTCCCACCATGCAACTTTGAAAATTAAAAATAATGCAAGGCAGAAAAAGACATCCTGCTCCATAATGTGAGTGTAATGGTGTCATTCTATACTCAAAAACAGTTATCTTTTTTAATATTATTATTAAAAGTTCTTATATAGCGCAGCATATTCAGTTGCACTTCACAATTGGAAACAACATTAATAGAACAAAACTGGGTAATGACAGACAGACAGACATACATACAGGTAAGAGGGCCCTGTTTACAAGTTTACAAGCTATAGGGATTTAGGCATTGATACACAAGGCTAGGTGCTACATAGTGCATTTTGGTCCAGCCAGATTGCAGAGGATTGAAGGTGTGTATGTACAATGAAATAGTGTGAGGTACAGAGCTAGCCCTCACCAGTTTGGTGCCTTAGGATTTAAGCTGGTACTGCTCAGTCAACATGTAGGTAGGCCACTGGGTATCCCCGTGGAGCAATGACACCCTAGGTATTCACCTATATGGCCTATGCCCAGGGCTGGCTCTTGTCAGATGACAGGGCTGGTTTACCCCGCTGGCAAATAATGAATGGAAAGTATGTAATTTAGAATTCTACCTTGCAAGGAAAGCATGTTTGTGGTTGGTTGCTACGGTTTAGTGCAAATCTTATAGTAAAAGCAATGTTAGTAAATCAGCCCTATTGATTCAAAACAAATGTCTTCTGAGCTAAGAGTGTAACATTTCTATAAATAAATCAGTCTTAGACTTTATACTCCTCAAAGTGCAATCTGTGTATGCCTTTTTATAAATCACTTGAAGAGGGACTGGGGCATAATTCTATTTGAACTCTTAATTTTGAAATTGAACACAAGAAGACAAGCATGTACAGAGCTCATTGGGTTCTGGGTTTAGGGTATTTAGCAGTGTTATTGTATTGTGTGCTTTTATGGACCTCATTTGTATTTACCTCTTAGGCCAAAGATGGCTAGTCCTGCCATTACACATCTGTTTTCTTCTTGTATCTATAAAGTTCCTCCATGTTGTGCTGCTCCTCTCACTCATTATTTAATCTAATAAAAACTTGGTAGAAATATATTCTCATTATGTGAAGCTACACATTTGCTTGAATAGAGGTATAGGCATTACAAATTGCTAATTGACACTCAACAACCTTTACAAAATAATGACTTTATGGTGCAAAGATGGGCAACTTGGCCATATTAAAATACACTTTCTGTGTATTTATTAATTTGTTCTTTCTGCGTTTTGTAAGCAGTCATCAGACAAGTGCATGTGCAAATGCTTATGGCAAATTTTCATACCCACATCTAATTGCATTTAAATAACATGCTGCAATTGAATTGGATATATGATAAGCCCATGTACAAACACAAATGTATTTAGCTTTGTTAGAAATGCTTCTTAACTACAGAATTAACACCTGTATTACCATAGACTTATAGTATGTATGAAACTAGCAAGTGCTGTTTGCATACGGTACTGTATACAGTACCACAATATGAAATTGTAATTAGTCTAATATGTAAAACAACAACTATATTTGATACAATATTCAGGATTAAATGTATCAATGTGTGTTTTTTAGGTGGTTTTGAAATAGCAACATATAGCCGCATATTATCAGTGATTTTTCCTTCTAATCTGCTGAACATTATTTCCAGTTCTTTGGAGACTTAGAAAAAGAAATATAAAAAAAGATGGCGATAGGCTGCGGTTTCAAACCAGAAAAGCATGTGAAATAGCCTGCGTGTTTAAGATAAAGCTGAATTGCAAAGAATGCTTTTTTCTGTTTGGTTTCAAACCAGCCAATATCTATCTCGTCTGCACTGTACAAGACTGCTGACTATTAGATGATATGGGTTATGGGAGTTACTGTTATCAGAGGGAGCAGAGAGAACAGATTAGTGGATTGTAGTAAGGCAACTATTGATTAAAGATTGTTTTCTGCCTGTTTTTTTTCTCTAGTGTATTTTTAGTCCGTTTACAATGTACTGGTCTTTGTCTTCTTTTTATTTATTTGTCCTCTGTCCATGTGTGAGTTTCTGTGTTTGCCCTGTCTTTTTGTTTTCTCTGTGATTTCCATCTTGTCTGTCTTATTTTTAGTGATGTGCAGGTCTGGTTCTCAGACAACCGACAACAACCAAATTTAGGGGTTCCAAGTCAAACCAACTCCGAGTTTGGAATCACTTTGGGGTACCAAGTCGAACCGAGTTCCAGTTCGTATCTTCCTGAGATTTGGAACTCGGATTTAACCACTTGCCTGGCATGGTCGTATCAGATACGACCATACCAGACTGGGCTTTACCTGACATGGTCTTATCTGATACGACCAGTCAGAAATGCCCTGCGGGCGGCTGCGGGAGGCTGATCTTCCCACAACCGCCTATATCAGAGGGACCTGCTGGTCCCTCTGCATCACTGGATTCTTCTTCTGTGAGTCCCGATCAATGTGGCCAGCAGTGATCGGGCAGCCGGCGTGACCCCCCTCCCGTCGTGGCTGCCCTGCTGTGTCCCCGGCCTGGGCAGCCAGCCGGACCCCCCACTCCCTTGTCCACGGCGTGTCTTTCACTTATAGAAGCAGCAGCTGTGGCTTGTTAGCCATGGCTGTGGCTCTCTTTCCGGGGAGCCGACGGCTCTCCCATACCTTCTTTCACCGGAGCTGGCTGCCGGTGACAGTAGAACAACAGGAGCTGCTGAATCTCTGTCCCTGTGGAACCGGCAACTCGCCCACCTTTACTTTTAGCGGTGCGGCTGCCTGTAAAAAAGCTACAGAAGCATCAGCCGCAACATTGGTGGCGGCTACTGCTCTGTCCCCATCACGAGCAGCCAGCAGCAGCCCACTCTCCCCTCACCCGGCCAAGTGGATCCCTAGTGCCCTGTTCCCACTTTCTAGCTTCTACTCCGGTTCTGATCCGATCACTGCTGGACACTTTGATCGGGCATTGTATATGCATAAAAAAGCACACAATTTATTATATATATATATATATATATATATGTGTGTCTATATATATATATATATATATATATATTTATACATGTGTGTGCAGGGGCGGCACCAGGGGTCGGAGCATCCTGTGCCAGCCCTCTCCATTGTGCCCTATCGTCGCTCATGGCTTAACCGAAAATGGGGGTGTGACCTAATTACCATAGGCCACGCCCCCTACATGACATTATTGGGAGGCGTGTCCTCCTCCAAATAATGTCAGGCTGGGGGGAGCCTCACTAGCTGGGCTTCCTCCAGCCCTCTCCCATCACTGAATGGTTGCCGTGCGCATGCGCAGCATCCATTCAGAGTCTCCGGGGTCCGGCACCACCGCACAGCTGTGGCAGTGGTGGGTCCCCAAACTCCTGATTTGACCACCCGTGGGCCACTTTGGCCCATTGGTGGAACAGCGGGACAGTACTGTCCCGCTGAAATCGTGATGTTGGGGAGGGATGCACCCTCTATGGGTGGCACCCCTGTGTGACCGCTCAGGTTGAACACCCCTAGAGCCGGCCCTGTGTGTGTATACATATACGGTCTCAAACAATCAATTGTTTCTGTCGATGGTTGAACCCATCAGCCATCGATGGTACAGCTGTCAATGGCCAACACTACACTACAGTATACCATAAAAATGTTTATTTTTATGGTATATGGTGTTTGAAAAAAAAAATTGCTTTGGAGTAGTTTTAAAAGATGTTCTTGACTTAATTCAATCATAAAAAACCCGACAATTTTGGGAAAAAAAATTGTCAGTTAAGTGGTTAAAAACCAAACTCTGGTTTTGGATTGCATGCTAATGTCATGACATAATTTTACCTGTTTTATTCTATTTTTTTGTAAAAATAAAAAATACATATAAAAAACAAAAATAAAACACGTGAGGTGAATCCGGATCCAAAATTAAAACATGGGTGTCGGCGGTTATCTCTGCTTATTTTTTTCTGTTTGTCAGGATGGCAGGTTATGGGATGAGGACAGGCATAGCAATGAGGAGAAGGTAACATTCCCTTAAAGCAGTAGGTATTGTGACACAGTTAGGTTAGGGGGTCCCTCTCCTGGGTAGAGGACTCCTTCCTTACACACACACACAGCAGCAGGGAAGCAGCACACCAGTCTGGATGCAAGTACAAGCTGGTCGGCGCCAGTCTTTATTGTACAATGTCAGAAACATAAAGAAAACATAAATATAAATCCTAGCCCTGTCAGGGCACTAACTTCACAGGTAGTTCCCTCACTACCAGAACCTGGCAGGGCCTAATGCCCTTGCCAGCAACAAAAGCACAGCACAACACTCACAGTTAGGTATCCAAGTGTCTCTGGGCAAACTCCCTGTCTGCTCTCCCAGGTGAGACAATCAGCCCTAAACAAACTAGGCTTATATTGGCCACTCTCAGGTGGAAAACTAACAATCCTGTTACCAGGCTGCGAGAACCAAAACCTGGAGTGGCCGTGGGTGGAGCCCTCCCTCTCCTCTCACCCACAACCCCCAGGTCCCAAACCGGCTTTTCAAAAAGCCGAAACTCAAGCCTGCTACACTGCAGACTTTCTCCTGGGGATTTTAAACACATAGGACAGGAATCTGGGATAAATGTCCCTGCCACAGACCACTTTACCAGTGATCCTATCACAGTAGTGTTTGATAAGAGAAGAGCAGAGAAAGTGGTCCACCCCTTCACATTCCAGATGCTATGGGCCTGATTCAATGGTAGACTCACTGCTGATGTCAGACACAGTGGAGCATTTTTTTGTTACTGTGTGTCGAAATGGTGTCTGTACAGGCTGAGTCACAGTTTCTGGCGCGCACAGCAATACAATGGGTGTTTCTGGCAAGTGACAGGGAGGTGTCTTAGTGCAAACACAGACATGGTTCATCTTATGGATAAGTTATGGGAGTGTCATGGACATGATGGTGAATGTAGTTTGCTCAACTGTTCACCTAGGATGCCATTCTCAGAAAAAAGAAACTGCACCTGCCTGTTCAGTAATATGTTTTATGTTGCATTCACTGATCCCCATGGATCCCTATTCCACTAACTGTTTATCGTAATCATGTGAGGACTTTTTTCTCCGATGTTTATTAGGAGCAGTATTACATTTGTTTATTTTTTCAGTCATGTTGGTTGTTAATATGCTTTGTTGATTATTTCCCTACTTATTCCTCCTTCTTTCGATGGTTGTATCTTTTTTTTAACCCCTTCTCTCCTTCATCCTTTCCCCCATACCCAGGATCCAGGTTACATATTTAGGCCTTATTAAATTCTTGCTTTAGTAATTCTTTCATCTTATTGGGTTACTGAACAGGTGTTAATTTTTACTCTCTTTTATAACTATTAAAATAAAATTGCCTTTATTAACTGCAGAAAAACTCCGGAACATCCAAAAAAAGATATCACAAATTTTCTGAGACCTCCAGGCAGATAGAGTGAATGTAGCTCTCTTATAGGAGACTCAATTTTAAACAGGGAAAAGTGCCACCTCTCTCTTTGCAGTTGTGATTAATATCATGGTTATTTCAGCAGTAACAGCCAGGGCAAGACTTTAGGTGTGGTGATTCTCTTCTCCCACCAGCTCCCCTTTTGCAAGATAGAATCCTATGAGTTAATTGAGGGTAGAGGTTTGCTGATTAAGTGTATTCTCTTTAAACAGGGTTTCATCTTTGTCAACATATATGTCCCAAACCAAAATCAGCCCATTTTTTGGGGGGAAACTCTCAAGGGAAGTGACCTCAGTGAAGGCAGGGACACTGATTGTGGCTGGCAACCTAAATCGGCTTTTACATATTGAGCTTGACTCCTCTTATAGATTATCTAGATGCTCTAAACATAGATAGGCTGCCTTTTCCACAAACACAATTGGTCGATACGTGGAAACTGAGACATCCCACTGAATGTGATTTTACTCTTTACTCTCACCCCCACAGAGGTTACTCTAGAATTGATTATATGTCCTTAGAACATAAACATTTACACATGATACTCAATGTGGAGATTGGCCATCTCATTTGACTTGGTCAGATCTCCCCCCCCACTGTTAACCCTTTGGATCTTCCTTCCTCTGCCCACTTTGTGCTCTTGGAGACTTAATGAGCTTCTCCTTTAAGATTGTCAATGTAGAGATTACCTTAAGCAAGCTTTTGAAGACTATATTTCCTTGAAAGTTTTGATTTTAGAAGTGCATAAATGTGTAGCTTGAGGTAAATTAGTACAGCTTGGTTCCTATATGAAGATGTAGAAATAGGCTTTACTGCAGAGAATTCAGTATGCTCTTGTCTGGGAATTTTCTCATTGAATTCTCCATCATCAGACCAATCTTGAACAAGCTCATGTTGGATAAAATTAAGCTAGACTTTTGTAAATGTAGAATTAATCATTTCCAAAGGGGGAACAAACCAAGAAGAATGCTGACAAAGACATTATGTGTCCAATGGGCCTTCATGCATATACTGACTATTGTGGATGACTCTGACAGGGACTGTAGGTTAACCTCTGCTATTGCTACTGCATTTCATTCATATTATTTCAAACTTTACAATCTAGTCAGGGACTTCTCACTATTGGGAGAGGTCATAGATGCTCCTAAAGCATCATATTTATTAGATTTTAATTTCCCTACCCTTTCTGAGATGTATGCGCTTTTTCTAGACCAGTCCTTTACTTCAGAGGAATTAGCGAAGGTTGTTAAGTTCATGCCCTCTGGAGTGAATCCTGATCCAGATGGGTTCACCATTTCATATTATAAAATGTTTGGTTCTCGTCTAAAACCCCTAATAATTCCATGCACTCAATGCGATTTCTGAAAAGGCACACTTTTCCACACAGTCACTGGAGGCATACATCACCATTATTTCTAAAGAAAGAAGGACCCATCCTATTTCCCTAGCTTCAGGCCCATATCACTTTTCAATGTAAATGTAAAGCTTAATGCAAAACTTATTGCAAATAGGTTAAAAACACTGTTACCAAAGCCTATCCACAAACATCAAGAGGCTTAAAACATTACAAAAATTATGAATTTGATTTAATTTGATCTATTTGGCTTCACAATCCATTTCGACCTCCATGCTTCTATCGACAGACGCTGAAAAGGCTTTTGATCACATTAATTGGGTATTCATGCAAGACTTGCTGTGGTATCTGGGCCTGGGTCCAATAGCTTTCAAATTTTTGGCATTGTATGGGGCACCTTCTGCTAGGATTAAGGTTAATGGTGAGTTTTTATTTATCCTATCCAGATATCTAATGGCACAATACAGGGGTGCCCTTTGACTTCACTGGTGTTTGTCTTGTTTATGGAGGCCCTGGTGTGAGCTATTCAGTTTAACTCTAATATCTCAGGATGAAGACAGGAAAGTCAGAGTATAAATTGTCTCTCTTCGCCGATGATCACTTAGCACTTATTTCTAACCCCACTGTATCTCTGTCTAATCTCATTAAGGAATTTCAGACTTTGGTGCATTATCTTATTTTAAAATTAGTTATTCTAAGTTAGTAGCATTGAACATTACTATACCACCCCATATATTAGATGACATAAAAAAAGCTTTTGGATTTTCATGGCTCTCCTCCCATATAAAATGTTTAAGCATTCTCCTCACCAGTGACATCTCCCATTTCCACTCTGCTAAGTTTGTCCCTATAACTAAAATAATCCAACAGGAGCTTGGTAACTGGAAACATAAGTGCAAGTCCTGGATAGGGAGGATTAACATGATAAAAATGAATATTCTTCCTTGCATTATTTACCTCTTCCAGACATACCCAGAGGCTTTTCCTCATTGGTGGTTTAAAGATATGCATCATGTATTAAAAGACTTTAAGTTGGGTGGGAGAATTATGGTTCAAAAATGATATTCTCTCTCGCTGACAACAAATTTGTGGCCTACACCTCCTTCATTTTCAAACCTATTATGAGGTAATCTTACTCAGTAGACTTTTAGACTGGACTAAGTCAGGCTCTGCCAAATAATGGGTGTCACTTGAGGGTTAATTTTTATCGACCACAATCTCCTCTCTGCCTTGCTTATCCCATTTACGCAACATACTACTCCAGACATGGGCGGATTTGGCCGCCGGGAAACCGGGGTACTTCCCACTGGGCCGGACATCTCTGTCATTAGCAGCCCGTCAGAGCCTTCTCTGCTGTGGTCGTGCATGTTAGAAGTGGCGGCGGTGGAGAAGCTGAAGATGTCAGGCAGCTGGGCCGTGCAGACAGCACGGTCTCTCAGGGCTGCCAGTAACACTGCCTTGCAGTTACCTCTCCCCACCACCAGGTGTCTCACTCCAGTGTGGCCTCCTCATTTGACAGCACAGCTTGCGCATCATCACTGGCTGAACTGCTCTTCAATCTGAACACGGCTGGTGGAGCAGTGAGACCAGGATTGGATAAACGCTGGTAAGGTAAGTGACCCTGTGGGGGGGGGGGCTGAACACAGCTGCCAGCACACACACACACACTGATATGTGACATTGCTATTATATAGGGGAGAGGGAACAGTACAGTGACATAAAAGGGGGAATAATACAGCCCCCAGCACACACTGATATGTGGTATTATTATATAGGGGAGAGGGGACTGTACATTGATATATTAATGGGGAATAACACAGCTACCATCACACACTGATATGTGGTATTATTATATAGGGGAGAGGGGACTGTACAGTGATATATGAGGGGGAATAACACAGCTCCCAGCACACACTGATATGTGGTATTATTATATAGGGGGAGGGGACTGTACAGTGATATATGAGGGGGAATAACACAGCTCCCGCCTCTCAGCACACACTGATATATGGTATTATATAGGAGAGAGGGGCAGTACACTGATATATGAGGGGAAATAACACCGCTCCCAGCACACACTGATATGTGGTATTGTTATTAATATATAGGGAAGAGGGGACTGTACAGTGATATATGAGAGGGGGGGGACAGAGCTCCCAGTGCTCACTGATATGTGGTATTATTATATAGGGGAGAGGGGACTGTACAGTGATATATGAGGAGGAATAATACAGCTCCTAGCATACTGATATGTGGTGCTATTATTTTATAGGTGACATGGGACAGTACAGTGATATAGAATGGGGAATAACACAGCCACCAGCACACACTGATATGTGGTATTAATATTATATTGAGGTGAAGGCACTATACAGTGATGTGAGGGGGAATTAAACAGCCTCCAGCATACAATGATATGTGGCATTATTATTATTATTATTATTATTATTATATAGAGGAGATGGGATTGTACATTGATAAATGATGAAGAAAAAAACAGCTTTCGTCTCTCTCTTTCTATCTTTCTCGTTTGTTTCTCTACCTTCCCCAATCTTTCTCTGAGATTTCTTGCTGTCTCTCCTCCACTTGCCCCCTATATACCATCAGATCCATTTAGATATGTCATCAGATCATGGCCCCTTCACAGACTCCACCTCCTCCCATTTAGGGCTGCTGCAGAAATTTCCCGGGCTGGTTTTCCATCCCAATCCGCCCCTGACTCCAGACTTTAGGCCCTATCTTAGTGATCTGGAAGAGACTTAGATGGATTAATTGTATCTCCTCTGTTCCTGATCCACTGACACCGATATTTGTCAACCCGGATTTTCTCCCAGTCATTACTGAAATGGTATTTAAACTCTGGTCTCAAAGAGGAATTATGCAAGTGGGACAGTTGATTGGTCCTTTTGGGGTCCTTACATTTGAAGATATTCAGGCCAAATGGCATCTGATGAAAAAAGGAAGTTGGAGCTTGCCACCTTTTGAGAATTGAGCTCAGCCCCTATTTACCCTAAACATGTTTTGTCCAAAATCTATAAACTGCTCTTTGACAGTCAACTCTCCAGGATTAGTGAAGTTTTCTGGGGATTGGTAAATGGACCTGGGGATTGCTATTAATTATTACTCAATTGTCCACAATCTTTGATGTGTTTTTTTAGCAGATCACTCAATGTTTTAGTTACTGAAACCCATTAAAAGGTTATCTCTAGATGGTATCGCTGTCTGAACTTACTTTTGAAAATGTATCCAGTAATGTCTGCAAGCTGTTGGAGGTGCAAAGACACCATGTAGTTGATCTTAGGAGACACAGCATACACCCCTGATCAATCACGTACTTCATCACGCTTCCAACTACTCAACCCGGGCAGGCACCACTACTATGCAAGGCTCTGAGAAACTATCTGCAATCTAGCGACAGCATCACACACATGTGACCAGCCATCTCAGACCCCACAACTAGTCCCCGCATGGTCGCGGACTTGCAGGTGGAATGGACCACCGGGTATCCACCAGAAGTTGGACACTGCAGTAGATATGAGCCCCAAAGTGCCCTGATTGACAGGGTACATCTAATAACGAGTACCACCACTTGTTCCCCACAGGCCTGTGGGTGAACTGGAACTAGGCCCACATGGGATCATGTGGCCATCCCTAAAGATAATTCCATCCAGACAGAAGGTCACACCCAGGACGCTCCTACTGGTTAGGTAAGGGACCCTTACCACAGTGCGGGATGCCGCTTTTAATGGGGTGCCCTGGCACTATCCTTACATATACTTGGATCCTTAGCTCATAGACCCTTAGGTCTAGCAGGAGACATGTGTGTATTGCACGTAAAGTAGCCCCCTAAAGGGCTCACTTACTTCCCTGCTGAGTCCATCATTACTTGACTGACAGGAGCTTGGCTGCCACTCATCCTCTAAATACTGTGTCTATGCTTTAACCACAAATACCTCACCCAAAGCAAGGACTATTTGCACCAATAAAACATATTGGACCTGCAACCTAGCATCTGCCATTTGTCCCCAACCACCCAGGAACCCACCACATTTCCATATAATTATATACCATCACCGCAATACAGCAGTTGCACACACACTCCCTGTCTTCCTTCCCTCCCCTTTTTATATACATTTTTTCCCCACCTACCCACCACTCTCTGCAAGACACCAGACCTGAGCGCAAGTGATAAACCTTTAATTGCTAACAGAGCATTAACAACCCTCACAAATTCAACAGAAAAAGGAATTACAATAAACCATGATAACACCAATACCCCATACCATTGAACAATACACATATACCAATAAACACCACTGCAATGGTAACAATATGGAGACAAGATTTTTGAAACATAAATGCAGTCTACAAAACCTGCCAAACAACATAAAACACATAAGAGAACAACAAGAGAAAATTAGAGGAACAAGGAGAGGATGCAATAGAGGAAAAAAAAAACCATAACCCTACGTTTCAATCCGAAACAAATACCCATATAGCCACTGACATCACATAAAATCTGCCCAGAATTCACAAAATATCAGACCAAATCACCAGGTACTGTAGACCTATAATTCAGGTATTAATTCACTCACATCCAATCTGTCCAGCTACAAAGATCAGTTGCTACAACCATATGTCACTACCCACCTGTTGCACCTGAAACATACAACACACACTACAAGCATTACAAGAAATATATTAGAAGAAAAACATCTGGCTAGCTGCCAGCAACTTCTATACATCTATCTATACAGTTCCAAACTCATCCCAAAAATCTATACATAGCTTACAACCAGAGGAATAGCGTGGAACCATGGTGTCCAGAGAAAGTGCATGTCATACTGCCCCCCTTCCCTGTACTGCCAGTGGGGTATGGCCAGCCTGTGGGGAAATACTGGTGAAAAGAAAAAGAGCAAATCGTGGCAGTATGACACTTGGCATTAAGGTACCATTGGGGGAATAGAATGCATTATCTGACATTAATGGGTAGCTCCTTTGGCACTGCTTTACTTATGCATAGCACCTAGGATCTGACTTTTATCTCCTTTGAATCATTGTTATAGTCATTAGAGGAGTTTGTATTATATCTTCTAATCATTTAACTCAAATTGACAAAATATATGTGCAAGAGTGAAATTCCACAGGGTACACAGCTTATTACTGCAATTACTGCCCCAAGCAGCATTCACTGAAGTGGGAACATCTATGGGAAGCTCCCTTCTCAGCTATGCTCCTACTTCACAAATATACATTGCACCTATATTAATGTGAGTACTACTAACCATGTTCTGTCTACCACCATTATTATTATTTCAGGTCTCCTAATATTTTTTAAAAGACCTTTCAAATAACACTGTGTGGTCATGCCTGGGAACACTTCCATTACATTAAATAGCAAATATGTGACTTTGTTTAATCTAATACCTTATAACTGAAGTTTAAGACTTTACCTCAGATGTGTCACTTTTAAGTCCATTGAAGCACAATGAATGAATGAGGAGAGAAGGAGAGAAGGAGGGAGGGGATCAAAGAGGAGAGGGGAGAGGAAAGTACCTATCAGAGAGAGGAGTTGACAGAAGCCAATAAGAATAGGAGAGGAGAAGGGTGCTGACCAGGGGTGTATTTATAATGGGTGTAGGGTGTGCGGGGCACATGGACCACACACCCTGCTCCCATAAAACTTACCTCTCTGGAGTCCCACATCAGCTCCGGTGTCTGTGCCTGTAAAAATGGCTGGAAAATGGCTGCCGCTGTACTGGTGGCACAACATTCAGTGCGCACCCGGCCGCCGGATAGAGAGGAGGGGGCCTGTGTCAGAGATTGCACATGGGCCCCCTCCTCTCTAGAAATGCCCTGGTGGTGACAGAAACCAATGAGAAAAGGAGAAGAGAGGGGCAAAGAGCCGATCACAGGGTAGAGAAGGGAGGGAATTAAAGTGGTGAGAAGTGAATGTAATCAATCTGATAGGAGGAGGTGACAGAAGATGATCACAGAGGAGAGAGGGCCGGATAGGAAGCAAACTGGACAGCTTGAGGGAGCATGAAATGTAGAAACAGATCTCAGATCCGTAATTTATTTAAGATATAGAGCAAACAAACCAAGTTAATACTAACAGGTGGCCATCATACTGAGTAGCGCCCATGAATTCCAGAACCCTGGATGGTGCCCTCTGTCCGTTTTGGCGCCCAGAGCTCATGCTGCACCGGAACCACCCTCGTTACTCCCCTGCTTACAACTCCTGTAAAGGGAGTAGGCAATTTGTGTGTTCAATAGATAGCAAGGTGCCAGTGCCCCTCCATGCATCCATTATACAGTATTTACACCTACTACGAAACTACTAGACTTTTAATATCATTACCAAGAACTGTGTTTTCTATTAACTATTTTCCACCCATGGACTAAGCCATAACCCAAGAGATCAATCTACCTCCCCATCCTCTCCACTTCCATTTACCCTATCACACCCAATTCTCACACCTAGCCAGCATGCCGTTTTCCTCACCCATCACCTCCATATTCCATTATTGTTCAATGTCTGACTGACATTATCTGCTAAAATACAATATAGGATTGGAAATTTATTGTGTATTTGTCCTCTTAATACCAACACACAATTTATTCCCTCACTTTATACCACACATAACCACACACTAACAAATAACACTGGTAATTTGTATGCACGCATTAACAACACTCAGACCACATTCAAACACTCACTAGCAAAAGATAACATCAATACTACCTTAGATGTGCGCTGCACCCACAAACATCCCACTTGTCATATAAACGTAGAAAGGTGGAACACTTTTCAGGTTCAGCAGCTCACACATCAATCTGATTAGCGCAAAATAATAAAATGAATTATGCAACCTGGGATCGGCAGGCACACAATACCAAACAAAGCTCTAAAAATAGGAATAAATGTGAATTAGATGTAATCTTAAGGGGGCCTGTCTCTGACCTGCTGTTATGATACTACAGTGTGATGCAAGATAAACCCACAGAGTCACTTAAGGTGGGTACATACTATACAGATATATCTGCAGATTGAGTGAACTGCAGATATATCTGCAGATGATGGTCGTTCATACACACTGAACAGTCATCATCTGTGTCTGGCTGAGGGTCCCGATGGCCAGGAGGCATGTCGGGGGCTTGTCCCTGCAGGTGGGGGTGTGTCCTGCCACCCTTCCCGCAACTGCTGCTGTGTGTGTATGGGCAGTCTGCAGACACAGCTAATTCGATATGCCAGTGAATGACGACGTTCACCAACATATTGCAGGTACACACTGGCAAACGGGCAGCAGATATATTGGCCAATAAATTGATCAGCCAATATATCTGTCAGTGTGTACCCAGCTTAAGTGAGATCTTACGCCTATAATACCAACCCATTGTTCCCTTAGTGACTGAAAAAACACCAGTAATTAGGATGGTGCCAGGACTTAGTCTCGGCACAGTGTGGGCTTATTTTACTAACACCTGAAGGTCAGAGATGGTATGCAGATTGTACATACCTGAGCTTGCAATCTAGATCTGGGCAGAGGCTGAATCTAAATATCCAGCGATGGAGTTGGAGAGGACTGATATGCTAGCAGGTGGAAAACAGTTAAGGCAGTTCCCTGTAGCCAGCGGATATAGTAATTCTGCATATATGATCGCACACCGGAGTGTGAGTGGACCGCAGGTAGTGATGAAGATATGCTGCGGTAGGGCTGCACTAGAGGGTAAGAATCGCAGCTACTGTATGAATGAGAACTGCTGACTTGTACACAGCTGGGCCGCAGGAATGAGCAGCAGCTAACTACAGTTGGTGCACCTGAACTGTGGATTGATGCAGACGTTAGATAATGTGACTAGGCCACAGGCTGGTAACACAGCTGGACCGCAGGCTGGTAATGTGGCTAGGCTGCAGGCTGATAACACTATCAAAGCAGACTTGGAGATACTCGACCAGGAATACAGATGATCTAGCACAGGCAAATAACTCTGATGAGACAGGATACCGGGAGTAGGATGCAACCAAACAGACTGGACACTAGGAGAAGACTATCACTGGCAGGGAATGCTGGGACAGACTGCAATTTAACAGGAATAAGATCCAATGAACCCCAGCTCCCTTGATCGGAGATTATTTTACAGCTAAGCTGCACACACACTGATTGCTTGATTACAGACTGGCTGCAGCTGAAAACTTCCACAATACTGATAGCTTCCCTGTTGCCTAGCAACAGCCAGGACTGGAAACTGCAAGGTTGTCAGAAATCCTGGCAGTAGATCATAACAGTACACCCCCTTGAGGAGGGACTAAGGGTTTCCTAGCACCTGGCTTACTAGGGAACTGCTGAAAAAATGCTCTTTTGAGTCTTGGGGCATGAACGAACCTCTCTGGGACCCACGACCTCTCCAGACCGTATCCCTTCCAGTGTACCAGGAACTGAAGCAGACCTCTCACCAACTTGGAGTCTAGATTCTTATCCATTTCATATACTTGATGACCCTGTATCAACACCGGCGCTGGCTTTCTAGAAGCACAGACCCAGAACAAGTCAGAGAGCATGACTGGCTTGAGCATAGGACAGTGGAAAGTACTGTTATTCTTAAAATATATTGGTAATTTCAAGAGGAATGCCACTGCATTAACCTGTTTCATTATTCTGAAAGGACCAATATACCTGGGGCTCAGTTTCTGCGATGGTTGACAGAGCTTGATGTGTTTTGTGGACAACAAAACCAGTTGGCCCACTTTGAAGTCACATGGTTTTTATTGCCGGTCAGCAGAAACACAGGCACGATTAGATAGCTTTTAAGAGAGCGTGATGAATTCCCTTCCAGATGGCCCAAAGTCTAACTATGGGAGACAAGTATCTGGAAGCCTGTTGTAGTGCGTCAAAAGAATCAGACTGGTTACAGGTAACACAAAAGAATGGAGAGACTGATGTAGCAGAGTGGCAGACATTGTTGTATGCAAACTCGGCCAAAGGAAAATAATCCATCCAGTTGTTGTAATACTTGGAGACATAACATTGGAGGTATTGCTCCAGTGATTGGTTTACCCGCTCGGTCTGCCTATTGGATTGCAGGTGATACATGAAAGATAGACTCACAGTAACCTTGAGAGCTGCACAAAAAATTTTCCAGAATGCTGCCACAAATTGAGATCCATGATCCAACACAATGTCTTGTGGGAGGCCATGCAGTTGGAATATATGCTGTAAAATTAATTTGGAAAGTGTCTTTGCTGAGGGTAATCCTATCAGTGGAACAAAGTGGGCCATCTTACTGAAATGATCCACAACCACCAAGATAGTAATACACTGGCCTGTCCTAGGAAGGTCCACAATACAGTCCATGGTAATGTGAGACCATGGTTTCTAAGGTAATGGCAGAGGCAGAAGATGTCCAGTAGGTGCTCTGTGGGGAACCTTGTTCCTGGCACAGATGTCACAACCCTATGTAAAGTCCTGAGTCATTGATGGCCCCCACACTGAATGAGTTCCAAGGTCTTGTTCACACCAGAATGTCCCAAGGCACTGTTGGCATGGAACTGTGAGTGAACTATTGCCCAAAGATTCTTTGGGATAGTGCCCAGCAGGAGTCTCGGGTGGTGCTTGGTCCTGTAAAGCACAGATCCAGGCTGCGAGGTCTTGGGCCAGACCAGCATGGATAATTGTGGACAGAATAACAGATTTCACTGGTGTCACTGCAGTTTAGAATGCAGTTTAGACTGATTGAAAGCTGCATGGTAGAGCATCTACCTTAACATTCTTTGATTCTGGTCTGTAAGAAATAATAAAATTGAATCTGGCAATAAATAGTGCCCACAGCGCCTGTCTGGGACTTTGCCTTTTAGCTGACACAATATATGTGAGGTTTTTTTGGTTCTTGTAGACAGTGACGGGATGTCTAGCACCCTCCAACCAATGTTGCCAATCTTCAAAGGCCCATTTCATAGCTCTTAATTGCTGACGTCATAATTTGCCTTTGCTGGTGAGAACTTTCTGGACAAAAAGGCACATGGATGAAGTTTAAAGTCCCATGGGTCCTTTTGAGATAGGACAGCACCTACTCCAATCTAAGAAGTATTTACCTCCACCACAAATGGCAATGCTGGATCTGGGTATCGAAAGACAGATGCTGATGTGAAGGCTGCCTTGATGTCATGGAAGGTCTGAGTAGCTGCTAGAGACCAATGAACAGTACAGTATCTGTGCCTTTCTTTGTCAGCTGCACAATGAAATCAATAATGTTGACAAATGACCAAATAAACATGCAGGAGTAGTTGGCAAATCCAAGAAAGCACTAAATGGCCTTCAGATTGGTGGGTCGGGTCCATTCCAGCACTGCCTTGAGTTTACCAAGATCCATGGTAAACCCACTGGGATTGATAATATAACCCAGGATGATATTTTGGTCTTTTCAAATTCACACTTGTCAAGTTTGGCATAAAGGTGGTATTCCCGTACTTTTTGCAGTACCTGGCGGACATGGGCACAGTGTTTCTGAAGAGAAGGTGAATAGATCATTACATCATCTAGGTAGACAACCACAAAATGACCCAGGAATGCTTGGAGTACATTATTGATATAGTCTTGGAAGACAGCAGGAGCATTGGCCAGACTGAATGGCATTAAAAGGTACTCATTGTGTCCTGAGTGCATGTTAAATGCCGTGTTCCATTCATCTCCATCTTTGATCCGGATGAGATCTGCACAGATCAATCTTGTAGAAGATGATGGTTTCCTGAAGCTGATCAAACAAGACTGAAATAAGCGACAAAGGGTTAAATATTTTAATGGTGACCTTGTTGAGCCCTCGACAATCAATACAAATCACAAA
The DNA here is from genome assembly GCA_031769625.1 of Taudactylus pleione. NCBI lineage: Eukaryota > Metazoa > Chordata > Amphibia > Anura > Myobatrachidae > Taudactylus > Taudactylus pleione. The sequence goes on along the minus strand of JAUIMM010000065.1, from coordinate 23,429,575 downwards.
GTTCCATCCTTCTTGCCTACAAAGAAGAATCCCATGCCTACCGGGGATTTGGAAGGATGAATGAATCCCTTGGCATAGTTCTCTTTGATATAGTGCTTCATGGCCTCAGACTCTGGAATGGAGAGGGCATATAACCTGTCTTTGGAAAGCTTGGCTCTGGCAAAAAGCTCAATGGCGCAGTCATATAGACGATGCAGAGGGAGAGTATCCACTTTCTGCTTGGAGAAGAAATCTAAACAGTCCTGATAAGGTTTTGGTAATAAATGAGAATCTAAAAGCAGCACCCATTAGGGAAGGATGAGAAAACCCTTGGAGCAGTTTGGACCCCATTGCAAAACCTTACCAATCTCCCAATCGATGACAGGATTGTGAGTCTTCAGCCAAGTTAGTCCAAGTATGATTGGATCCAGTTGACAGTGGATAAGATAGAAAGACAGGTGTTCAGTATGAAGGGCCCTGATGGAAAGCAAAAGAGGAGGTGTCTGCCATTTCACCTGACCATTGAGCAGTGGTTGTCCATCAAGTATACAGATGAAAATCGGTGTAGGCAAGGTCCAAGATATTCCTGCAGCTCCACAGTCCAGGAAGGCCAAGGCCTTGACCTGCTTACCTCTGACTAATATGCGCACTGGAAGGAAGACAGAATTTGCTGCTTACATAGCTGTCAGACCTAAGTGGATTTCTCACACATAACTTAGGCTCTGTCATTTCCCATCTTCAGAGGATAGGAATGGGCTTAGTGGCCATTGGCACCTACTGTGGTGGAGACACAGTCACAGGGTCCATCTATGTGTCTTCTCCTTGGGTGGCAAGCGGTAAGCCCCTATATGCATGGGTTCTGGACCTTTCTCTGGAACCTCCTTCTCCATCCTTCGTTCTCTGATGCATCAATCTACCCATATGGTCAACTGCATCAAGGCATCCAAGGAGCTCAGCAATGGATACTGCATGGAACTGTGGGGTCATTCCAACTGCAATCTTTGGCCTAGTGCTGGAATTCTGTGCAGTATGCTTCGGTGGTACTCCTTCTTTACTGGAGAGCATAACTGGGCCTCTGCTGTAGTAGCTCAATCCAGATCATAGTAGACGGCCCCCAAGGCAGCAAAGAAGACATCCACTGACTGATGGGCTGGATGTTTTGCAGGAAGACCAAGTGCCCAGGTCTGCGAGTCACCTTGTAGCAATGAGATAACAATCCCCACTCTTTAAGTATAGCTTACATGCCTCACGAAAATTAAAGAACTGAGGGCCTGATTCAGAGCTGAATGCTCTGACCAGAGCGCTCGCTCTGAATCAGTGCCCTCCTCCATGAAAATGGAGCGGCCTCCTGGACGCTCGTATAGCTGTGGGTGACCACCCACAGCTATAGCGAGCGTACATGATGATGGTCACGATGGTCTTGACCATCACGACCATCGGACTTGCAATGGAGACCCTGTGGTAGGGTCTCCCTGCCACAAGCCCTGGAGTGATTTTGGCTCTATCAGAGCCAAAATCACTCCCACTGACATCACTAGTGATGTCAGTGGGGCCGGCTTCAGACGGTAGGTGTTCCCATGGGAACGCCTCCGTCTGGCAGGCACGCCCACAGCAGGCCCACCAAAGGGGGCATGCTGTCAATCAACATTGACAGCATGCCCCCTTTGGTGCGAGACCCGGAGCGATGGAAAGCCCGTCACTCCCCGGGTCTCGTGCATGCGCACGACGGAGCTCCCTCCGTCGTGCGCATGCGCAGTGGGGAACATCGACCCGCTTGCGAGCGTACTGCCGCTCGCGAGCAGGTCTGAATGACCCCCTGAATCTGATCTCCCAAGAATCGATCAGGGAGGTTCAACTTGGGTCCCTTACTATCAAAAGCTGCCGGTGGGCCAGTGCAGAGACTCTGATCATGAGATTACACTTGGAGGGAGACGCTCTGAAATTTCTGATTCAGCATCTGAAGCTGATCAGCCAGGATTCAGTCCAACTGCATATTTTTTTGCCGGTGATAATGTTATGATGCTACAGTGTGATGCAAGATAAACCCACAGAGTCACTAAGTAAGAAATTCTGCCTATAACACCAACCCGTTGTTCACATAGTGACTGAATATGCACACTGGTATTAGGCTAGTGCCAGGACTTACTCTCAGCACAGTGGGGGCTTATCTTACTTACACCTGAAGGTCAGAGATGGTATGTAGTTGGGATGTACCTGAGCTGGCAATCTTGATCTGAGCAGAGGCTGAATCTGAATACCCAGCAATGGACTTGGCGAGGATAGATATGCCTGCAGGTGGACAACAGGTAAGGCAGTTCCCTGTTGCCAGTGGAGATGGAAATTATTCTGAATGGAAACCAATGACTTGTACAGAACTGGGCTGCAGGAAGGAACAGCAGCTGGCTACAGATGGCGCAGCTGAACTGTAGACTGATGTAGATGATAGATAATGTGGCTAGGCCGCAGGCTGGTAACACAGTTGGACCACAGGGTGAGATAACGTGACTAGGCCACAGGCTGGTAACACGGATGGACAGCAGGCTGGTAACATGACTAGGCCGCAGGCTTATAACATGATCCCAACAGACTGGGAGACCAGGAATACAGATGAACTAGCACAGGTAAATGGCTCTGATGAGACAGAAGACCGGTAGCAGGATGGAACTAAACAGACTGGACACTAGTAACAGACTCTCACCGGCAGGAAATGCTGGGACTGACTGCAATTTAACAGGAAGAGGAACCAATGCAAATCAGCTTCCTTGATTGGAGATTAATTTGTAGCTGAGCTGCACATACACTGAGAACTTGATTACAGACTGGCTGCAGCTGAAACCTTCCACAATACTGACAGCTGATACATGGTTATCTTACAAAGTGTCTATTACTGACAATATACAATATTATGTGCAACCAGTTTTCTGGAGATTAATATGGATTGAGGTATTTGCAAATAGCTCACCCACCGTGGCTCTAGCATTGGAACAAATTTGTTTGTTACAATTAATTATTAGGTGCAGGGTCAGACTGAAGTTTGTGGGGGCCCCAGGGCAACTAACTTGTGGGGGACCCTACCAATAAAATTGTCAATATGATAAGCTGGCAATGTTATTAAAAGTATATTATGTAATTTCTCCCAGGACTGCAAATGTGTAAAATCACTGTATTGCACCCAGTTCACATTATGCAAAACAAAACCACAGTGCCCTCTATGCTGGTGTATACCTCTCCCCTGCTGGTTCATACCTGCTGTTTCGTCTGGTGGAGTAGTTCTCTAGTCTTTATTGCAGCAGCTTACAATGCTGCTGCTCCCTGTAGGAAGGGGGTTTGGTATAAAAGATCTACAGTAAATGAAAAATATAGACAATGTCTAGATAGACCATACATGGTAAACAGTCACTAGGTCGACATGGACAAAAGGTTGACACACAAAAGGTCAACATGGATGAAGATAGACAGGATCAAAAGGTCAACACAGAAATGGTCGACACAAGCAGATTTTTATTTCTCACCCTAATCTTCACCATAACCATAACACTCTTGGCCAACCCTAACCTACCCTCCTGGTGCCTAAACCTAACCATTTGGATAGGTGCCTAATCCTAACCGTCCCTCCTAGAGCCTAACCCTAACCCTCCAGTAAGTGCCTAACGCTAACATAAATGTGTCGACCATTTCAGTGTTAACATTTTAACCCTGTCGACCTGTTGACTGTCTACCATGTGCTATCTATCTAGACATTGTCCACCTTTTTAATGTAGATCTATTGACTGGAACCCATAGGAATGAACTCTGTATAGAGCAGTGGTGTCTCCCACTGATAATGCCACCAGTGCTTTGCACAAATCTTCCACATAGAGCTACTTTTGTGCAAAAGAGTGCAGCTTTCAGGCCCTCTTTCAATCATCACTGCGGTTGTGTAAGAGATGCTGGATCATTCACATGAGGAAGAGAGATTCTTGCTTGGATGCCTCCCCTCCAACCCATAGTGCAATATTGTTGGGTAGAAGAAAGTCTAAGGACACAGGCATCCAGTAAACCATACTGTTAACTGTATATAAGTATAACAAAAATTGCTAAAAAGTTCTTACTCCAATTATACAATTAAACAGCTGTAGAAACAGCATCACTGTTAAACAGGAGTTTAGGTCACTCAACAGTGCCAGGTTTTCCTGCACTAAAACTGTAGCACATAACTGCTCAAATGCATCCAGTCTATTTGGCTGATAGGATCTTGCTGCCATATGTCTACATGTCAAAATAATATGTATTATATGTATTAAGTGAAATCTGCAACTGCTTTCTCCCACGTGATCAATGTAGATTCATTCCAATCCATACAGAATGTCACCTGGGCTTTACTGTACATGTGCAAGCACTAGCACATAATCAGAAGAGCAGGAGAAGTGGAAGGGCAGATCACATCTAGTGTACTATGGTATTGTAGTGTTCTTATTTTCACTTTTCTCTCCTAGATAATATTTGTATATCACTGAACTATTGCTGACACAAAATTACATTAAGGGGCATATTTATCACAATCCATATATCAGATGTGGATAGGATGTTATACAAATTCACCTAAAATCACAATGAAATATTTGAACACAACACAAGGATGTATCAAATATTGCCGGGACAGAGCTTGTGCGAAGCTCTGTCCCTGCAAATCCTCTCTGCACAGTACTCAGGGTATTTTGCACACATTTAATCCCTGGAGAGTGTGATTCAGCATGCGCCTGCAGCCCCCCCTTTTACCTCCCTGCAACCCCCTTTTCCCCACTAAGCTGACACTTGCCTGCATAGTGATTGGTGGTCCGGTGAACTCCTTTGTGCCTCCAGTCAACTGATTGCCAGGCTCCTGCACATCAGAGGCGGTCGGAGGATACAAGCGGTCGCTCAGAAACTGGGCTGCCACTTGCATCCTGACCGCCCGCCTCTGTTGCGGTCGTTAGGCAGTGGGTTAACACCCACAGCTCTAACGACCGCTCGGGTGATGGTCGCGATGGTCAGAGACCCTGTCAGAGCCGGAAGCTCTCCACTGACATCACTAGTGATGTCAGTGGGGCCTCCCCCAAATGGCAGGCGTTCCCATGGGAATGCCCCCATTTGGGCTGCCACCCCCCCGGCCCGCCTTCCAAACGGGGCGAGCTGTCAATCAACATCGACAGCTCACCCCCTTTGGATCGAGACCCGCTACGACCGGCACTGTGAGACACGCATGCGCACGACAGCGCCGGCATGTGCATGCTCTGTGGGGGGCCATCGACCCGGTCCGAGCGCATCGGCGCTAATGACCGGGTTTGAATGATACCCTCTGACCCCAGCATCTGGCTTGTGCTGTAAACTGAAATGCCTATTTGCAGCACAGATGCCAGGGTCAGAGCAGGATCCTGGTTATCATCTGACCGGAGGCACAGAGGAGCTCACTTGATCACAAGTTATTGGTCCCCTGAATGCAGGTGTTTCTTTCTTTACATTTTTTTTTTTTTACAGTGATCAATTTATGGTCTGTTTAGGCACCAGCTCCTGTCAGAGCAGAGCAGGAATCGGTCTAACAAGGGAAAGCCACATTAACGCCATCTTCAGGTAGCATTATTATCACAGGGCTTCCCCTCTTTTTTTTTTTTACAACTTTATTTTTGTAAATCTGAGACAGATTGCATATCCTATTACAAGTATGGGAAATGCGATCTGCTTAATAAGTGAATGGAAATTTAAGGGCTTGAAGTAGTTTTTTTTACAAAAACTGCTCCAAAATTCTTTTAAAACATATAGTGATACTAAAATAATATGAAAACAATTAATGATAAATAGAGCCCTAAAGGTGTTTGGAATGTTTGACAAGAGTTATATGATTTCAGACATTACATCACAAAAACCTGCACTCTCAACAGGATTGAGTAGACCAGAGGTTCCCAAACGTGGTCCTCAAGGCTTCCCAACAATTCAGGTTTTAGAGATATCCATGGTTGAGCACAGGTGACATAATTAGTTCCTCAGTTAACTTGATTTAATCATCTCTGCTCAACCATGGATACCTCTAAAACCTGAACTGTTGGGAAGCCTTGAGGAAGCGTTTGGGAATCTCTGGTGTAGACTATTTATACACTGCAGTGCCCAAGGCTGGTTGCAGATAAAATTAGACTGTGGGAAGAAATCATGGTAAGCAGTGGTATGCAATGAATACTGAGTCAGCACCTGCTAATTACACATGCCCTTGTGCAATTACACTTGCCCTATTACAGGCCACATTTTACATCCCAAATACCAGACATATTACACTGCTCAACTGCTAGACACAATGTGCAGGTCAGTGGCCATTCCAATGAACTTAGCTAAATTACTATGTACATTATACAGTCTTCATTGAACAGATTATGGGGTCTATGGGCCTGATTCAGAGCCGCTCGTAAGCGGCCGCTCGTTCGTTCCGAGCGATGTTTGCACAAATGCGCATGCGTACGGATCGTAATACGCATGCACGAACCAGAGTGCGGCCGAAAATCGTTTGTTCGCTAAATAGCGAATGCCTGCTATTTTGAGTAACAGGAGGAGGCGTATGTGGGTGGTAACAGGGGGAGGTGCTTGAAAACGGGGAGTGGAGATCCGAACGCAGGCGTGCTTAAAGGTCAAAACGGGCATTTTATGGGTGTGCATAATTAATACAGCAGTGTCATTGACCACGTCACTGGGTTGTTTTATAGTCAGAACTGCTCGCAAGATTGCTGTAGGAAAAACCAACCACAAGAATAGCGAGCAGTTCATACGCTGGTCGATGTACTCGATTAATCTAATAAATAGCGGACGTAGGATGCGAGCAGCCAGGGGGCGTAGTTTTCCAAAAAACGACCGCATGTTTGGTTCGCTCGTTCAGACCTAGAGGCGTGAACAGACCGCAAAGAGCGAACGGTTCATTTGAATAGCCACCCCTTTTTTCTGAACGAGCGAGCGCAAATAGCGTCTGGCTCTGAATGAGGTCCTATGTTCTAAGCCTTGGAGAGAGATAAAGTGGACAGTGATAAAGTACCAACCAATCAGCTCCTAATTGTCACTTTACAGCAGGGGTGGGGAACCTTTTTTTACCAAGGACCATTTAGATATATATCATTGTTTCTGGGTCTGGTGCTGGCCACGCCCCCTCCGTGTGACATCACACGGGGTGGGGCCACAATTGGAGATGATTACAGCAATGCCCTGAGCATCCTGAGGATGCTCCGGGGAGCTGTCAGGGCCACAGTGTGACCATCTGAAGCATCCTAAAGACTCTCCAGGTGGCACTGCTGCATAGATTCTGGCTGTACGGTGCCATTCTAGGCACCCTGCTAGCCAGATGAGGCTAGCAGAAAAAAGCTCTGAGGGCCAGACCAAATGATTTCATTGGCCTTATATGGCCCCCGGGCCTGAGGTTCCCCATTGCGGCTTTACAGAATGTGTTTGAAAAATGACAGTTAGAGGCTCATTGGTTGGTACTTTATCTCTCTCCACTTTATCTCTCTCCAAGGCTTAGTACATAGGGCCTGATTCAGACCCGCTCGCGAGCACTGAGCGCTTGCAAGCAGGTCGATGGTGGCCCAGTGTGCATGCGCATGACGGAGCCGGCTCCATCGTGCGCATGCGCGAGACCTGGATAGCGACGGGCAAACCGTCGCTTTGGGTCTCGCACCAAAGGGGGTGTGCTGTTGATGTTGAGTGACAGCACGCCCCCTTTGGTGGGCGTGCCGGGGGCGTGGCTGCCCAGATGGAGGCGTTCCCATGTGGACGCCTACCGTCTGGGGCCAGCCCCACTGACATCACAAGTGATGTCAGTGGGAGTGCTTTCGGCTCTGTTTGAGCCGAAAGCACTGCAGGGCTTGCGGCAACTAGACCCTACCACAAGGGTCTCGTCGCAAGCACGATGGTCGCGATGATCTTGACCATCGCGACCATCTTCCTGGCCGCTTGCTATAGCTGTGGGTGGTCACCCACAGTTATACGAGCAGCCAGAAGGCCACTCTAAAATTCAAGAAGGACGGCCCTGATTCAGAGCGAGCGCTCTGTCAGAGCGTCCAGCTCTGAATCAGGGCCATAGACCCCTATTAGTCCAGCTCTAGTCAATTACTGTAGCAAGCATTTTGCCATTAACAAGAGTGGCTCTACTAATGATCTTTAGTAGGATATATTTAGAAGCTACTAGAGACTCAAATATCCAGACTCATTCACCCACCTTTTCTGCTTTATGCAGAAAAAAAGTAAAGGACCAACAACTTCAGTTATTTGAAAACTAAATTGCCTTAGCATTCGGCCCCTTGGGCTTCTATGAGACTTATCACACTCATGTGAATATAAAGAAGAGTCAACTCCAGGAGCAAACAATGAGGGTACATCTGGGAGCCCTGTATGACTCTTTAAAACCCATTTGTTGTCTTTGACTAGGGTTGCTATACAGACCAACTGGGCAAATCTTATACATCTAACTAAGCTATTAATGTGAGGTTTATCATTTGGTGGGAGGTTGTAACTGATAGTGTCATGCTGGCCATCTACATATGTCGCTATACTTACTGCTTTGAAGAAGCTGAGAACCTTCTCACCTCTATTGATTCACAGTCCATGGAAGAAGAATATGGTGGACATGCATACTTGGGAGAATTTAAAAGTGGAGAATTGTGTTGGGACCCCTTCTGTCTTAAATGGGTGGCCTAATGGTGCCAGCTATGGGCAGGAGAAATGTGTCTGGTGTGGACAGTGGTGCTTTGCCACCTTTGGGCAATTTCAAGGAAGGATCCATGTTTCCCTGAACAGTCATCCCTGTGTAAATCTTTTTCCACATTCACTTTTCCACCTCATGTTTTGCGGCCTTCGGGCAATTTTAAGGACTTATACATGTGCCTGAACAGGAATCCCTGAATAATCTCTGGAGGGTGAGATGTCTTTTGGCAGTGATTTTTAACCTCAGACTCTCATGTAGATAAAATATATTCTACTTACTTTATGGAAATATAATTTAAATGATAAAGGATCACTGCCATCTAGGAATGGCCATAAACCATTGGTGGTTAGCAACAATTTTATGGTCTACCACCGATGGCTGATGGCTTTGCAATTGATGGCAAAGATCCAATGGTTCACCACCATCGATGGCACAGAGCCAATCGATTTAATTCCTCCATGGCCTTTCCTACTGCCATCAGGAAAAGACCACTTTATTTATATTTCTTAGAAGTGACTTTTACCTCAGACTCTGAGGTGAAAAAAAACCAAAAAACAAGTACAGTATTACACTTACCTGACTTTTTAAATAACAGTTTAAATCAGGGGTCTTCCAGCTGCTGTGGAAATACATATCCCAGCATGCCCTGCCACAGTTTTTGCATGCTGTAAAAGCAAAACTGTGGCAGGGCATGCTGAGATGTATAGTACCACAGCAGCTAGAGGGCCCTATGTTGAATACCCCTGGTTTAATTGATAAATAATCACTGCCAGAACTATTTAGTGGCTTTCCTGTCACATTATTGCAAAGCAATGGAGGACAGCTGTAAATATTTTGTCAGTGAAACAGACACATGTCTGCATTGTAAAAAAAAAGCTGCCTGAGGGCAGGCTCGAGTGATCACATAACCATTAGCTCAGAGAGCAGATGCTTTGCCCCACCCTCGCCTGTAGGGACAAGCCAAGAATTTTTTTTTTCTCAGACGTAATCTGTTACTGTTGCTAAGTGGCAAGCCTCCCCACGAACGAAAGGCTTTTCACACCTTCATAAATAGGCTGTTTCAGTTTATTCTATGGTTCTGCACATAATTCAATCTGGTCTTTATTGTAATGATAATTGCATAATAATGTCTAGCTTCTCTTCAAATACATTTGTGTATGAACCTTTAAACAAGTGCAATTTAAGACACTAATTTGATCCTTGTAGGTCCCCGATGTGTTTAATTGTATACGCTTGTTCTCACTGTGATAAGGATAAATGCACAAAAGTATTGCACTGAATTTACAAATAATAATTATAATCAAAATAAGATGTGTTTAACGCTTTTTTTCTAATGATATGATTTTTACTAGTTGCTTTAAAGGACAATGGGCCTGATTCAGAGCCGCTCGTAAGCGGTCGCTCGTTCGCTATGAGCAATGTTCACACAACTGCGCATGCGTATGGGTCGTAATGCGCATGCGCAAACCAGTCATTGCGGTCGGAAATCGTGCACTCACAAAACAGCGAGGGGCTGCTAATTTGATTGACAGAATGTACCGTTTGTGGGTGGTAACCGGGGAATGTGCTTGAAAATGGGGGAGTGGAGATCCGAACACAGGCGTGACAAAACGGTCAAAAGGGCATTTAATGAGTGCATAATTAGTAAAGGAGCGTCATCTACCAAGTCACTTGGCTGTCTTTTAGCCTGAACTGCTTGTAGTGATTGCAGTAGGAAAAACCTACCACAAGCGCTGCGAGCAGTTCAGATGCCTTTTGATGTACCCGATTAATCTAATAAATACTGGAGATGACGTGTGGTGTGAACGGCAAAGGGGCGTCTTTACAAAATAGCGAGCGCATTTTTTATTTGCTCGCTCAGACATAGAGGCGTCAACAAACCGCAAAGAGCGAACGCTCAATTTCAATAGCTGGCCACTTTTTTGGAACGACCATCCGCAAATAGCGGTTTGCAAACCTATCAGTACCAACAAGTTGTTTGTAAGGGGCTTATGTCTGAATATTAAATTAGAAGTTGTGTGATAGCGCAGTATAAACATAGAAGCACAAATACATCTTAAAATAGATGTAGAAATAAGTATAACATACTTAACTGCCATGAAAATGTAAATAGAGATTGTAATAAGATTTTTATTCCTACTGCACATCTATTGCTTATGGCCACTTCATCCTTATTCCTTCCAGGAAATGATAAGCCCTTTAGCTTCTTTGGACGATTTGCATTTTCTCTTGGTCCTGTTTGTTTTGTGTTTTATTATACTATGAAGTGGAAATGACATAATTTGTGTTACTGTAAATAAACAGAGCAATGGTTATATAAGACCGATTTAACAGCCTCCAGGCAAGGCATTGTGGGTGTGTACAGACAATGAAAGACATTAAAATTGAACTCTCCAAAGACTAACAAAAATAATGGGCTGAACAGTCATCTATTTTTCCCATAGTGAAAGCTGGATATGATATGTTATACTTGCACTAACAATTATGCCATGGTGCCAGGTGAGAAATTATTTTAAGAATCAAAATTGTTCTAATGATATGCCATCACTATTATCTGAATCATCTTCCCCATCATTATTGGACTAACTGCCTGTAAGTAAACATAGCATTTTATGGCACTAATATTGCATAAAACATTTTGCATTATTTATATGCTCTTTATTATACACTGCTTTATAGACTTGCTAGCTTATTACTAATGTGATAGTACATGTTTACCATTTTCTAAATATAATTTCTATAAATATTCTGGAAACATTTTGATTATTTCAATGCATACAGCATTTCACATCATGAGAAGAAGCTGCATATTGTGTACTTTGTATGTGTGAAAACAATATATTATCTGTTTGCAACTACAGTATATAACAGAGCAACCAAAAGTAAACGTATCTGGAAAAGGGCAGAATGCTTTCAAAGTATTGGAAATAGGGGGGGAATTCAATTAGCCATGATAAATTATCACATGCTAATTGATCCCCCGGGGATAGCTGCGAAGCGTGGCCGCATCAGGAATTTTTTTGGGGGACCTCAACAGGCTTCAAAAAATATCCCAGATCATTAGCTTGTTCTCGGGATGCCGTCCATGAAAACACATTGGTCCATGAACTTTTCATGGATTCCATGAGTTTGCATCCGAAAACAGATAATTTTTCACTGGGAAAAAGGGCTCTAATTGAATTACCCAAAACTTCAAAAGAGGAAAAAAATTGTTTTTCACTTCCGAAATATTATTGGGAACTATATGAGCAGCATAAGCAAAACTCGTTAACAAAATAAACAATGATATTTTTTTCTATATAATGCCCCATTAAAGGCACTTGTCATAGAGTACTAAGGCTGACTCTGAGTTGGGAGCAAAACAAAAAAAGCAAGTTAAGGCCTCCATACATCTGCAATGTATTGGGCCAATTGCCCGATCCCCAGATTCTGGAATTGGTGCATCAGTGAAATCCAGCAAGTTGGATTTCACTGATTTGCCGATCCCGATCAAAATATGATTGGAATCAGTAAATCAGGGATTTTTAACATGAAGAATTTCACTGATTCTCCGACAGATCGGCGATCACCAATGGCTGCCGATCAGCATTTCTGACTAGCGGATCTGGTGTGATCGGAGAATTGGATGAAATGCCCGCCTGATGTATGGGGCTCTTAACTTTTTACCTTGGCAACCTTCCTGCACTGCAGGTTGGGTTGAAAATGTGCAGAGAGATTTGGGTTTGAGAAAGGTGTGTCCTAGCTCAAATTTAAATTGCAGTGTAAAAATAAAGCTGTTCAGCATTTGTGGGCTACATGCAAATGCTGACAGTATTTACCCTGCATGCAAAAAAATGAAAACAAAATAAATGCATATGCACCACTTTCCATTGCAACATAGTATGTCCAGGTGCAAAGTTACAGTACTTGCTTCTTTTAAATTTGCTCTCAATTCAGAATTAGCCCAACTACTCAGCAGGTAGTAAAATGCAATATTGCAATATTCAGAATTAGCCCAACTATTCAGCAGGTAGTAAAATGTTATATAAATATGTTTAATTAAATTATTTTTTGAGATGTATATTATATTAAAAAAGGTTGGTATTAAGTTACTAATGTAATTTGATTTTCTAATTGAAGTGTTTCTTTTGCAGGAGTGTCTCATTTACTTACCTACATGGAGGCATTTAATTATAAAAAAAAATATGTTTTGGAGTATAAACATATACATTGGGCACTGGTCCGTATCGACCGCAGTGGACATTTTTCTGTTGAGTCTCTGGAAAAGAGCAGTTGCAACAATGTTGTCCGCCATACCTCCCCATAATAGTAAGCAGTGACACGTGAATCATGTTTTTCTGGCAGTTCTCCATGTGAGCAGTCTCCAAAGTGTCTCATTATTGTACCGCAACAGGAAAATGGCAGATTTTGTAAAAGGGTCAATTTAGAACCTGCAACTGATCCTTTGAAAATTTCTTGTACAGCATAATAGAAAGGCAAACCCGGTGCCCCATGGTATCCTCTTAGAAAGCACTTAGACATTCAAAGAGAACAAAGCGTATTCAGCTATACTATAATCAGTCTAAGCTCTTTAGACAAGACATCACTAACCTTGCAACTATTGCAGTTTATTCAATTTGAATGCATTTCAAACACATAATCTTGAGTATGTATTTTTGTATAATATGAAATAAAGGAACATTGCAAGTTCAAATGTTAAAGTTCACTTGTTACTGTTCTTATAGTAGTGATCTTTCTCTGGTTAAAGTTCTCTTCAGAGTGTTGCGAAAGTAGTGTTAAAAAGCTTTTACTACTAAACTAGATGAGAAGATAATATATAAGATAATAAAGTGTCTTAATCTGCATGTGAACAAATGAGACAGTGTCGCCTACTGTATATGGTAATATCATATTTGGAAGATAATTTTGTGTTGTTTCACCTATGTTTTCCACTTTGTGCAGAGATTAGCATGACAAGATGATGTCAGCATAATTCACTGAAGGTGATGGGTCCTGACATGCATAGCCTTTGGTATTTTATTTTACGGCATTACATATTATAATCAGCTCATTTAATGTTATGTTTTAGTGGAGCATTTGCAATATCACTAAATACCCATATGATTACTGTAGTTCACACTTAGTAACCACTGCTCCAGGTATAGTTTATAGATTACATTGATATAGATGAGTCCACATATATCGATCCTCTGTGCACTACAAGTCACGTTACACATAATGCGTGAGCACCATGTGACTCGGTAGTGCCGAGAATCTTTTCGATTTACTTTTTCCCTTTAAAATGGTATCTGTCATAACTATATTCTAAGTGCGACTGAAGCTGAATCTGCATACAAAATGCTATGTTGCAGTGTCAGCGGCTGTGACAGTGTAATGTAGCATTTCCCATGCAGCTACACATGCAGTCGCACATAGAATAGAGGCATGCTGCATATCATTTAATCAGCAGAAGCTGCTTGTGCATCCTATGCACATTGCTGTATGATTAAGTCACATTTAATGAGAAAAAGTTGTACAAAAGACGCTCAGCGCTACCGAGTCATGCCACAACATGGCGCGACTAGAAGGGCTGTTTAATGCGCAAGAAGGCTAGATGTATGAGGACACATCTGTAGGTGCAGATAGAGTCAAATTAAAGTAACAGTGTGATACTTGAAATACTATTCCTGTGCAGCCTTTTGACCCATTATTTTTATATAAGACATTAATTAGCATTAGACAAGTAGTTAAAATTAATCAGGGGTTAGTCCAATATTTAAATTAAGCAGGACTTCAAGAAGAATTTGTGTTCTTATTTGCTGAACACACACTCAAAAATCTGGAATGATGCACTAAAATATGTGCAAAAGCACATAAATAATGTGTGGTGCCTTCATTGTAACACTGTGATATCATAATTGTATTACAGTACACCTACAGTATGATATTTCAGTTTATGGGTTATTTCATTTTATCCCAGCATTTAAAAGGCATTTTATGATTGTTTCCCTCATTGTGATATACAACTTTAATTTGTTATCCCAAATTCAAAAAATTAGTTATCTTCTGCATTTATGACAAAAAATATTTCCCAGGAAACTGTTTGTCAAACATCTGCTATTGAGATAATGGCCAGGAGAAGTAATATTTAATTTACCTCCTAAGCAGCCTCCACCTTTCTCTTTTCTACACAAAGTACAACTGACTCTGGATCTGTCACGGCTGCCGACACTTGAGACTCCTGGAAGGAGTCAGGCCTACTGAGCACTATAAACTGAGATGGTTTTAGGAATGACCTTTTCATGAAATCTCAGTAACACGGAATAAAAGTAAATAGAATTTAATCACAGGCAAAATATATAGCAACGTTTCACACGAAGTCTCAACAGCACAGAAGTTCAGGTATGCAGTAGTCAATACAGGAGTAAACCCCCATATGTAAATAAAGTCTCTGATACTAATGTGGTAGGGAACCCCGAGTCCAATATGAGGCTAAGACCTCAGGATGGCATAAAGGACGTTACTAGGGTTGAGCCCTGTAGTGTGATGAAAATCCAGAACAGGTTTGAGCCCTGAGATGTGGTGAAAATCCAAGACAGGGTTGAGCCCTGTGATGTGAAGCAGGGTTGAGCCCTGTGATGCAGTGAAGATCCGTGACAGGGTTGAGCCCTGCAATGCAGTGAAGATCTGGAGCAGGGTTGAGCCCTGTGATGTAGTAAAGATCCAGAGAAGGGTTGAGCCCTGTGATGTAGTGAAGATATGGGACAGGGTTGAACCCTGCGATGCGGTGAAGGTCCAGAGCAGGGTTGAACCGTGCAGTGTGATGAGAATCTGGAGCGGGGTTGAGCCCCTTGATATAGTGAGGGTCTGGAGCAGGGTTGAGCCCAGCGATGCACGAAGGGTCTGGCGATGAAACTGTAACGGTGCAGTTGACAACTGTAGTAAAGGTGAGTTCAATGTCCATGGAAGTAGAAGACGATAGGCAGAGTAAATAATCTAGCAGGGGATGGAAAAACAGCAATGCAGTAGAATAACAATACTTAGGCAATGGCAATGCTGAGCTCTGTAGTGTGGCTGGTAACCAGTATCAGAAGTTTAACCGGATCATGGGCAGAGATATAGCAAAGTCCACAGCAAACCATAGGCACAGCAGGGATCTGGCAGGAGTCCAAGAAAGACCTGAAAGTAACGTTGCACGGACACTGAGACACAGTTAGTAAGAAGTTTTATACTAGAGGTCTGTAATCCATAGGAAGTTCAGAACATGAGACCCAAATGCAATCAGGTTTGAAATAATTAGCAATCAGAAATCACACAACCTGACAACACCTTTGAGACAGATGATCATTTTAACTCTCTATCCCCTGTATGTGGAGAACGCCGGCAACCAGGATAGCTCCTCCAATGACCACAATGGAACTTTGGCAAATGTAGTTTATATTTATGTACTGAAATAGTCATAGTCCTGACAGTACCCCCCCTTTTTTGGTGGTCTCCAAACACCCACCAGGTTTTAAAGGGAATTTAGCATGAAAATTACATATCACTTTAGGAGCATGGACATCAGAGTCTTTAATCCAAGATCTCTCCTCTGGGCCATAACCCTTCCAGTCTACGAGATATTGCAATTGATTTTGATGCTTATGTGAATCCAGAATCTTATCGATCTCAAACTCCACACCTCGAGAAGTTGTTATGGGAGGTACTTTAGGCAAACTGTCATTAAATCGATTAAGAATCAATGGTCTAAGCAAGGAGACATGAAAGGAGTTAGGAACACGCATGGAAGGAGGTAACTGTAACTTACATGCCACTGGGTTGATAATTTTTACAATACAAAGAGGCCCAATATACTGGGGAGCAAACTTCATAGTAGGTACTTTAAGTCGTAGATTTCTAGTAGACAACCAGACACGATCCCCAACAGAATATTTAGGAACAGCCGAATGTTTTCTATCAGCAAAAATTTTATAATTATGAGAGGCTTTCCTAAGACACTTATGTACCTGTCTCCAAATGCAAGAAAAATGTTTCAGAGTAGCTTTAGCTGCTGGAATGTCCACTGTAGGAATTAATTGAAGCTCAGGAACTCGAGGATGCCGACCAGAGTTGGCGAAAAAATAACTTACACCTGTAGCAGATAAATAATGAAATTTATGGGCAAACTCTGCCCAAGGCAAAAAATCCATCCAATCATCTTGAGAAGAGGAAATATACATTCTCAAGAAGGTCTACAACTCCTGGTTCACTCTTTCGGTTTTTCCATTTGAATGAGGATGATAAGCAGAAGAAAACTGTAATTTAATTTGCAATGATGAACATAAGGCCCTCCAAAAATATGCAACAAACTCGACACCCCTATCAGACACTATCTCAGAAGGAAGTCCATGAAGATGGAATATCTCTTTAATAAATATTTGTGCTAATTCAGGGGCTGATGGAATTCGACCCAAAGGACAAAAATGGGCCATCTTGGTAAAACGATCCACCACTACCCAAATAACCATACACCCCCTAGACTCAGGAAGATCTGTGATAAAATCCATGGAAAGATGGGTCCATGGTTGGGTAGGAATGGGTAGTGGATGGAGAGGACCTACAGGAGACTGCCGGGAGGATTTATATTGTACACACTTAGAACAAGAATGTATAACCTCTTGGACATCTTTTTTCATTGAAGGCCACCAATGAGAACATTGCAAAAATTAGTACATTTTATGAACCCCTGGATGTCCAGAGAAACGAGAATTATGAGCCCAAGAAAGAAGTGTATCTCGTAACTCAGGTGCCACAAATATCTTCCCAGGAGGAGGATCCGGAGAGATGGAGGTTGAAGAAAAGGCCAGAGGGTTTATTATAGGTTACCTTTGATCCTCATTTTGTTCTTTCTCTTCCAACATCGAGTGAGAAAGTGCATCTGCCTTTTTATTCAATGAACCTGGATGATACCTGAGGACAAAATCAAAACGAGAAAAGAAGAGTGCCCAATGAGCTTGTCGTGGTTTCAAACAATGGGCAGTCTTCAAATACAACAAATTCTTATGATCTGTAAAAATAGTAATGGGATACTTTGCGCCTTCTAATAATTATCTCCATTCCTTCAATGCTAACTTAATAGCTAACAATTCTTGGTCCCCAATGGAGTAATTACTCTCAGCACTGGAAAACTTTCCTGAAAAGAATCCACAAGATATTGTTCTCCCATCTGCAGCCACTTGGGACAAAATAGCCCCAACTCCATAAGTGAAGGCATCCACTTCCAGCATGAATGGTTTCTCAACATCAGGTTGAACTAAAATAGGGGCCACAGAAAATGCATCTTTAAGAGTCTGGAAGGCATCCAACGCCTGGGGACCACACTTTGGGATTAGCCCCTTTTTTTGTCAGCAGTGATTGGAGCCACAATCATTGAAAACACTTTGATAAACTTTCTGTAATAATTGGCAAAGCCTAAAAATCTCTGAATAGACTTTAACGAAGTAGGAAAAACCCAATCTTGAATAGCCTTCAACTTCTCGGGGTCCATCTGAAGTTCGGAACCAGAGATGATATACCCCAAAAAGGGTATAACCAAAACTTCAAAAATGCACTTGGAAATCTTACCATAAAGCTTATTAGCTCAAAGGCAGCTTAATATCTCTTTGACATGGGTACGATGATCAGAAAGATTCCTGGAAAAATCAAAATATCATCAAGATAAACAATAACAAACTGATAAAGTATATCTCGGAAAATTTCATTCACAAACTCCTGGAACACCGCGGGAGCATTACATAAACCAAAAGGCATGACAAGGATCCAGGGCCGGATTAAGGGAGGGGCAACAGGGGCGGTCATCCCTGGGCCCCCACACATGGAGGGGCCCCCACTAGCAGTGGTGCACTGTCTGCACCTGCCGCTAGTGTCCCCTCTGCAGTGAGCATGGCCACACTACACAGTTACATACACACAGCCGCCGGCGGCAGCTGTGTATATGTTACAGCAGCCGATGAGAGTCAGACAGACTCTCTTTGGCTGCTGCACAATGGAAGGGAGCCAGCTCCCCCCTGCAGCTGGTGATGATGGGAGAGACGTCATGACGCTGACATCTCTCCCAACTGTGCAACAGAAGAGCTGGGACTCGTGTCAGGAGTGGGGATTCAGGTAATCTTTTTTTTGTGTGTGTGTGTGTGGGGGGCACTGTCACTGCATTGGGGAGGGGGGGAGTGTTACAGGCATCCCTGTATAGGGGGGCAGCTACAAGGGTCTCTGTATAGGGGGCCACTTCATGGGGACACTGTCTAGGGGGGGTGTTTGCTACTGGGGGCAATGCATAGGGGGGGCTACTATTGGGGCACTGTATAGGTGGGGACTACTACTTTGGGCAGAGCATGGGGGACTACTACTGGGGCACTGTATGGGGGGACTACTACTGGGGGCACTGTATGGAGGGGGGCTACTACTGGGGGCAGAGCATGGGGGGGACTACTACTGGGGGCAGAGCATGGGGGGGACTACTACTGGGGGCAATCCTTTTGGGATAATACTACTGGGGGCACTATATAAAGGACACAGCATAGGGGGGATTACTACTGGGGGCACTATATAGGGGTGGACTACTACTGCGGGCAATGCATAGGGGGGAACTACTACTGAGGGCAATGCATAGGGGGGACAACTACTGGGGGCACTGTATAGGGGGGACATTATATAAGGGGCACTGCATAGGGAAGACCAATACTGGGGGCACTGCATAAGGGTCACTGCATTGGGGGGACTCCTACAGGGGGCACTGCATAAGGAGCACTGTATAGGGGGGCCATTACTGGGGCCATTGCGTAAGGGGCACCTCTACAGTGGGCATTGCAAGAGGGGCATTTAGGTGAATAGAAAGAAAACAAATCCTAGGGTGATGAGAAATGGTGGTATATAGGGGCCCCCACAAGTTTGTTGCCATGGGGCCCCCACAAACCTTAATCCGGCCCTGCGAGGTTCTCATAATGGCCATCTTGCATATTAAACGCAGTTTTTCACTCATCTCCTTCTTTAACTCTGATCAAGTTGTAAGCTCCTCTTAATTCAAGTTTAGTAAACAGTCAAGACCCCTTAACTCTGTCAAACAATTCTGTAATGAGAGGCAAAGGATATTTGCTTTTACCATGATCTCATTTAGACCTCTAAAGTCGATATATGGACGAACACCACCATCTTTTTTCTTTACAAAAAAGAAGCCCGCTCCAGCGGGAGATGAAGAAGGCCTGATAAACCCCTTTCGTAGGTTATCTTGCACATATTCTGATCTGGCTTGACTCTCAGGAAGAGAGAGAGGGTATTCGACCTTTGGGTGGAATTTTACCAGGATTAAGTTCAATAGGACAATCCCAGGGACAATGCGGTGGAAGTTTGTCTGTGCCTGTTCAGAAAAGACATCAGCAAATTCATGATAAGGCTGTGGGAGAGAAGGTGGAACATCTACTTTCACTTCAGCCATTCGTACCACATGAATCAAACAATTTAATTTGCATTTAGAACTCCAAGAAAAAATTTGAGAACAAGTCCAATCAATATGAGGGTAATGAAGAGTTAATCATGGTAAACCAATAACTATATCATACATAGAAATAGGTAGTACCAGAAACTCTAAACTTTCTTCATGCAAAGCTCCTACCCTCAACTTCATAGACTTTGTTTGATGCGTGACATATCCATTAGAAATTCTAGTCCCATTTACTGCAGAAATGGAAAGAGAACGGGTTAATTTGACAACAGGAATTTGCAATTTTTGAACCAATGACAGCGAAATAAAGTTGACCGCTGCTCCAGAATCTAGCAATGCAGAAAACTCTTGACACTGAGACCCAAAATCATGAATACCCACAGAGATTAAGCATTCCTTTTTGGGGAAAACTTTTGAAAGCACTCCTAGATTGACTTCCCCTCCATCAACTAGGGATGACTGTTTTCCCAGCCTTATTGGACATTTAGCCAAAAAATGTTCTGAGGATGCACAATACAAGCACAAATTAGAATGCCTCGTACGTTGCTTCTCCACTTCAAACAACTTAGCTTTATTAATTTGCATAGGCTCATCAGTTGTACCATGAAAGGAGCGAGGCTGGGGAAGAGAACTTTTAGAACACTCAGTTCGACTCCTCTGAACCCCTCGTTCTCGCATACGCAAATCAATTTTAATAGTCAATGAAATTAACTCATTCAAATTCTCAGGAAGATGCCGAGTCACTAACTCATCTTTAAGTTTCTCAGAGAGACCATTCCAATATGCTGCTCTTAATGCCTCATTGTTCCACTTAAGTTCTGCCGCTATAGTTTGAAAGTGAACCACATACTGACCAACTGGAGCTGTTCCTTGTTTTACTCGTAAAATGTCCACAGACGCGACCACTGATCTTCCAGGTTCATCAAATATCCTTTTAAAAGTGGAAACAGAAGCTTGGTAATTAGACATTAAAGCATAATTTCTCTACCATAAAGGAAAGGCCCACTCGAGAGCAGCACCAGACAATAATGACACAATATAAGCCACTTTAACACAAGAGGTGGTAAAACTTTGGGGTAATAATTCAAAATGAATCTCACATTGGTTGAGAAATCCTCTACATGTTTTTGGATTACCATCATAAGAGGTAGGAGTTGGTAAATGTAGATGAGAAGCAGAAGCCCTTAATGTACTTGTAACAGGAATCTTAAGTTTATCAAGACATTTGGAAAGGTCCTGTACACATTGCAAAACTTGAACTTGAGTATTTTCCTGTACTTCCAGATGGGCGGTCAACCCTTGAAGCACCTGTACCCTAGTAGGCTGTTCCAGATCCGGATTCATTTTTAGCTCCGTGCAAACTGTCATTTTTAGCTCCGTGCAAACTGTCACAGCTGCCGACACTTGAATGGTGTCGACACCATTGAAAGGTAATGGTAGAAATGTTAACGTAACTGTTAACATTACTAGGAGTCAGGCCTACTGGGCACTATAAACTGAGGTGGTTTTAGGAATTACCTTTTCATGAAAATTCAGTAACATGGAATTTATTCACAGGCAAAATATATAGCACCATTTCACACAAAGTCTCAACAGCACAGAAGTTCAGATATGCAGTAGTCAATACAGGAGTAAAGCCCCATATGTAAATAAAGTCTCTGATACTAATGTGGTAGGGAATCCCAAGTCCAATATGAGGCTAAGACCTCAGGATGGCATTAAAGGACTTTACTAGGGTTGAGCCCTGTAGTGTGATGAAAATCCGGAACAGGGTTGAGCCCTGCAATGTAGTGAAGTTCCCGGAACAGGGTTGAGCCCTGAGATGTGGTGAAAATCCGAGACAGGGTTGAGCCCTGTGATGCAGTGAAGATCCATGACAGGGTTGAGCCCTGCAATGCAGTGAAGATCCGGAGCAGGGTTGAGCCCTGTGATGTGGTAAAGATCCTAAACAGGGTTGAGCCCTGTGATGTAGTGAAGATCGGGGACAGGGTTGAACCCTGCAATGCGGCAAAGGTCCGTAGCAGGGTTGAACCCTGTAGCATGACGAGAATCCAGAGCGGGGTTGAGCCCAGCGATATAGTGAGGGTCCAGAGCAGGGTTGAGCCCTGCGGTGTAAATGGGGATCTGGAGCGGGGTTGAGCCCCCTGATCCACGAAGGATCCGGTGACGTAACTGTAACGGTGCAGTTGACAACTGTAGTAAAGGTGAGTTCAATGTCCACGGAAGTAGAAGGCAACAGATAGAGTAAATAATCCAGCATTGGATGCAACCACAGCAATGGAGCAGAATAACAATGCTTAGGCAATGGCAATGCTGAGCTCTGTAGTGTGGCTGGTAACCAGTATCAGAAGTTTAACTGGAACATGGGCAGAGATATAGCAAAGTCCACAGCAAACCACAGGCACAGCAGGGATCTGGCAGGAGTCCAAGAAAGACCTGAAAGTAACATTGCACAGACACTGAGACACCTTTTAGTAACAGGCTTTATACTAGAGGTCTGTAATCCATAGGAAGTTCAGAACATGTGACCTAAATGGTTCAGGTTTGAAATAATAAGCAATCAGAAATCCCACAACCTGACAACACCTTTGAGACAGATGATCATTTTAATTCTCTATCCCCTGTATGTGGAGAACGCCGGCAACCAGGATAGCTCCTCCAATGACCACAATGGAACTTTGGCAAATGTAGTTTATCTTTATGTACTGAAATAGTCACAGTCCTGACAGGATCACAGCTACTGTACCAATGGAACTGCAGCCAGGATTTGGGTTTCAGTTTTATTAGTAAAACAAATAAAGTAAAACAAAATAAATATATCACCATTTTGTGAGTGAGAGCAATCTCACTCTGAGAGAGTGCTGAATCTTCAGTTAACCACAGGGTGTGATGGCATATCATATCTGTATTGCACAAGGAACACATCCATTAAGATGTCAGCTTTAATAATCAGAATTTCATTGCTTTTTTAAGTTTGAGTGGCAGAAATTCAATAGGTTTTGTGAAATTTCAAATCATGTCTAAGAAGCCTTAATGAGACATGTGAAACTGTAAGGCACCAGACCTGAAGTCTAAATTAGTCAGAAACCATAATCCGCCAATAAAACCACAACAAACCACCTTATGTAAAGTACAAAAGGGTTTCTTCCATTGTCACTCATGTTCAGGATGTAGAAGTACCGATATGACAAGTATGAAAGCAATAAAAACATTTAAATCATGCACCACAGGAGAAACACATATGATTAAGGAAACCCTTACATGCAATACCAAAAACGTGATATACCTCTTGCAATGCACTTGTCCCAAACAGTACGTGGGAAGAACCACCCGACCTTTAAAAATCAGGATAGCTGAACATGTTAGAAATATTAATAAAAAATTAGAGAGCCACAACTTATCAAAACACTTCAACGATCACCATAACAATAACCCAAAATATATCAGCTTTCTAGCTATACAAACTGTGAAACCCAACTGGAGAGGGAGGGATTTTGATCACCACATTAATAAAGTGGAACTGGAATGGATGTACAAATTGCAAACATTCCATCCCAGAGGCCTAAATCGTGACAATGAAATTAAATCAATAATATGCAACAGGTAATCATGAATGAAGCTAGACTATATAGTCTCCCATGTTCAGTCACACCAAAACTTCATAAAGACTGGATTAATGCAATTGTATATATAATATATACAGAACAGTGTGACGTTCTAAGCATCGTTCCTTCATAATCAATTTAACATATAAACTAATATTATTTATTTGTTGATATATGGAGATTAACATTAAAGATTCCTTAATCTCAATGTATGAGGTAGATCCAGCATGGATTATTTAGCTACCTGCTTTTTAATACAGCCCAATCACCATCCAAGGTATGGATACATACAAATTATACAAATATTTTACAACAGAAATGATAGCCCTCAAACTAGGGTGGGATAGAGGGTACATTTGCTTTTGCAGCCGCATTGGATTTATGTACACACCAGAGAGGATGATCCTCTTACATATACATCTAGCATTATAGATGCTACAGTTATCTGTATCTAGACTGCTAAGAGTCAAACTTAGTCCGAATGTAGCATTATCCATGTAATACACATTAAGTATGTTCATCTCTGTGAGTAAATATATACACTAATAAGGGATTCCACACCATATATCTTTTTAATATATAATCATTGTATACCTACTGCAATCTGCTATCTTTAATAGATAGCAGTCGCAAGCATAAACAGCACGGCTTATTACCATGGCAACCCAGGGTCTATCTAAATACAACACCTGTGATTACTAGCCCCTGTCTATCACCATGGTAACCAAGGGCCAATCAAGGATTACTGACGTCATCTTTAACCTATCAGAAGGGATGCAGCTGAACTTAACTCCTTCTAACCCCACAGCCAATACTACATGCTCCCAGAAGAAGACCACGCAGGTCAAAACGCGTTGGAGATTGACACCCTGAGACTTTAATTCATCATAGTGCCGGACCATCTATATTCACCCACCACCAAGACACCCGATCAGCAAGCCACCAGTAAGAAAGGAGACCGTCACAAGCCCACTACCAACAGGACTAGAAGAAGGACAGGAAGCGGACAGGACAGGAAGCGGAGCCCCTCCGGGTAAGTATCCTCTGTTGCGGGTTAACGTCCACGGCCCCCGGCTCGTCCGAGCCAAGACCGCTGCCGCATCCCCCCTGCTTGCTGGCGCACTTTGAGCGCGCTCGCGGTCCTGACCCTGGTTGCAGGGACAGTGTCCGTGAGTGTGAGGCACAGTGCACCGCAGCCCAGAGAGATCCCCGCTGTCGGCTCCAGCTGGATGTCCCCGGACCATAAGAAGAATCAACGTGCACAAAGACTGATTCAAAGGTACTGTGTTTTGAGACTAACGGGACGCCGCTAGATCTCACAAGTCTCCACTCCCCCATCGTTTTACCTTCTTATTGGAATACAGACTGCCAGTGAGAAGATATAGGTGGTTACACGGCATATATGACTTTTTATGTTTATTGAACACTACTATCGTTTTTCATTCATTTATGTGCAGGATATCCTCAACAGGACATCTATTTTTGCTATTTTTTCCTTTTTATATTTTTTCATTTTATACATGATCTAAATTACCATTGATTTATGTAATCAATGACTGATTAGACCATTTTGATATTTAGGACCTTGTGATTAGCAACATTAAACACGTTTCCTTTACGTATTTCCATGTTTTTTGACATCTCATTAGCATATGTCTATTTAGTATAAGGGTTGTGCGCAGCATCTGGCTTTCTTTCTATATGTGAAACTGTAAGGTTTTTTGTCTATGGAATTTCATTGCGTTTTTTATAATTTATTAACCGTCAGGGATAGGAGAAGTGAACTGGGACATCTGCAGGGCAGAAGGGCAACAAAATGGTATAATAGCACTGGTGGTGGAGGGGACAGCACACAGGATGTGTTTCAGGGGTGCAGAGGGAGAGATGGCTGAGGGGGCAGGATGCAGGCATGTGCGGCAGTGGGGCAGTGCACAGGGGCAGCAACAGGGGATAGAAAAGCTCACTGGTGCTTATAGTCCCAGCCTTGAACTGCTTCTTAAGACCCCTACACACAGAACAAAGTTCTCACAATGCAATATCATGAACGATTACCCTTGAACACTCCCCAGCACTCCAGGATGCAATATGGTGCTTAACCAGCACATTTTGACTTGGGAACTATCGTTCAAGATCTAAAGATAGCTGACTACATACACGGATCAGTGAGATCCGTGATGCAGGCATATGTGTAAAATAAATGATTCAGAGATGCACTCACGGATCAGTACGATCCATGATACCCCTACATCTATATACCTAAAATGTCGCTATTTAGCGCTACAAGTCGCATAAGACATAATTGCTTTCCAATCCAATTGTGGTTCCAATGCACAATAAGTTATATTGCAATAAAAAGAAAGTTACATGCTTAGATCTAACACAATTAGTGCAAAAAGCGAGTAAATACAAATGTACAAACCGATACATATGCATGTGCACTGGCCCAGTATGCAGTATTTCAATCCTGAATCTGCAGTCACCGTCACCCAAGAATATGGAGAAATGACTGACTACTGCCCCAGTTCACAAACCTATATTTGGTACAGATTTCAGAGACAACAAAGGCACAGAATAACAGATGCTCATTGATTCTTGCTTCAGGTCACTCCGTTCATTGGTTAGTTCATATGGTGTCATCAGAAGTATGGATCAGCTTTCCAACTGCTTCTTTGTGTAGGTTTCCCTATGAAGAACTAATAAAAAACACTACATACAGAGATACATTCTAACCTATAATTCATATCTTGCGAACACATGCTGCGATCTCCTTGCCAATAGAACCAATGATCTACAAATAAACAGGGATTTAGAATGGTACCAAACATGACATGTCTACTAGCTTCTGTACCTTAAATATCATATACATACATTTCACAACATAATTATTCGCTAATAAAACCTCTAATATCACGTTTAATGTGAAGGAACCTTTTAGTAAGTTATTGTATGTGTAAGTGTGAGAATATTGTGTAGTTTCGCTAGTTTGCATTGCACATATGTGTGGATGCGTGCACACTCAAAGGTGCGTGCGTATGTGTATGCATGTAAGTCTATGTGTGTGTGTGTTATGTAGTTCAGTGTATTTGTGATGAATTAATATATATATTATCCATTTCTGACATATTTTAATATGTAGACATTGCCTGAACCAAATTCTAATTTGTAAATAAAGGTTTATTTCTAAGCAGGGGGAGACCCCCAGCTGTTTGCTGTTGCCACCTTGTCTGGTAGCTTGCGACAGCCCCTCTCCACTTGATTAGAGTGTAGGTGTCAGTTCCTATGAACCAAAACAGCACAGAACAAAAAGGTATACAATTGTTAATGATCTGCAGGTTCCTAACAATGATTCCCAACTTTGCATTTAGAATCCTTCTCTGATCATATCACTATCTGTGTTATATTTTAATTATTTGTTACAGGCATATTGTATCAGTATGCAGAGTTTCTCAAAACATATGCAAACACCCACAGACATACACATTAAACCTGTTTTCCACAGTCTGACTAAACCTTGTACTAATATAAATATATATTTGTGCATATCGGAATTGCGCTGATGCAGAGTAGCGTCCAAGCAATTTGTTATCAGACCATAGATGACTAAATCGTCAGATAATAATTTCAAACGATCATATCCAATTATCTGACTTTGACAAAACAAAAATTTTGGGGTCCCCCATATGAGGCACAACCAGCACCGGGCTTTTCAGAACCAGTCCTGGTTGCCAAAATACAGGGTACAAACGACGTAGGGGTCCCCCCGTATTAAGCATAACCAGCACTGGACTCTGAGCCAGTCCTGGTTATGGAAATACATTGTAACAAAATGTGTCCCCTTGTATTAACCAGAATCAGCACCAGACTTTTTCTAGCGGGGGGTAATGCCAAAGCCAGGGGAGCCCATTCACCGGGTCCCCCACCCCGAAGCATCACACTTGACTGCTAGTCAGCCTAGGCCAGGGATCCCTGGGGAGTTGGGTACCCCCTATAAAGGTGTCCCCCTCTGCAGGGCACCCCATGCCTGGACTGATAGCATGGGGCTATCCCCGGCACCCCTGGCCGGTGGGTGCTAGGTTGATAGTGTAGTGTGGTGCATATGAAAGCTAAAATATTGTATTTTGCAGTAGGACTACAGGTCCCAGCAAGGCTCCCCTACATGCTGGTACTTGGAGAACCACAAGTACCTGCAAGTGGGGGATTATGAGCCCGCTGGTACCTATAGTACCCCTGTAAAAGAAATATTAAAATAAAACAAGAACACTGATTGTTTTAATATTTTATTTTCCAGCACCTTCACTTGGGGGCAGCAGCCTTTAAGCTCGTTTACATGGCTGCTGCCTCCCCCAGGACTTCCACGGCATCTTCACCTGGAGGCGCCACCCATCCAGGATTTCCCTTGAATCTTCTTTCTTCTGCAGCTTTTCTCTGCTGCCTCCATGCTGACGGACTTCCATGCCGTGTCCTCGTGCTGGTTTATATAAGCCAGCCAAGGGGGCGGGGTGATGACACGGCCATCTTTGAATTTAAAATATGGAACTAAGCTGCCATTTTTGAAATGGGCATGCTCGGTTCTCATCATTGAAGTCAATGGTGAGAACCACTCATTTGCTGAGAAGTGGAAGGATCGCCTCTCTCAGCCAATGAGTGCTCCACACTGGGATTTCTATACAGAAATCCCTCAGCGTTGCCGTCCTCTAAGGACAGTACTAATGCCCGTGGCTTGCAAAATGCATTTTTTTGCTTGCCAAGACCCTGGATTGCCTACTTTGGAACAAAGAGGGCAAGATCCATGCATAGGAGGAGGTGAGTATGGAATTTTTTATTACAGGTACCCTGGATTATCTACTTGGACAAGAGGATGTGATTGGCTTCAGGGATACATAGGTGAGTATTTTATTATTTATTTTATTTATTAACAGTTTCTTATATAGCGCAGCATATTCCGTTGCACTTTACAATTGTAAACATTAATAGAACAAAACTGGGTAATAACGTACAGATATATAGGTAGGAAGGCCCTGCTCGCAAGCTTACAATCTATAGGGAAATAGGCATTGATACACAAGGAAAGGAGCTATATATTGCATTTGGTCCAGCCAGAATGCACAGTTTCTTGGTTGGCTGCATGATCCAGTCACACGGGAATGTCGACCAAATGTCATGAGGATGTGAGAGAAATACAATGTGTGAGATTGTGTGTGGACTGTAAAAAGGGGATGTAATTAGATATGGAAGCTATGAAGGTTATGTGGGAGGTTCTGGAATTTGATAAACTTGCCTGAAGAGGTGAGTTTTCAGCGATCGCTTGAAGGATTGGAGACTAGATGAAAGTCTTATTGTGTGAGGTAATTCATTCCATAGAGTGGGTGCATTGTGAAGAAAGTCCTGTAACCGTGAATGGGAGCAAGTAATGCATGGTGATGAGTAAGTAATGCAGATCTTGTGCTGAGCGGAGAGGTCGGGTTGGGAGATATTTTGAGATGAGTGAAGAGATGTATGTTGGTGTGGTTTGGTTAATAGCCTTATGTGTAAGTGAAAGTATTTTGTATTGAATACGGTAGAAAACCAGCAACCAATGGAGGGACTGACAGAGTGGGGCAGCAGAAGAAGAACGTTTTGCAAGGAAGATAAGCCTTGCAGCTGCATTCATAATGGATTGTAATGGTGATAGCCTATTTTTGGGAAGACCAGTAAGGAGGCTATTGCAATAGTCAATGCGGGAAATAATAAGTGCATGGATTAAAGTTTTTGCAGTGTCTTGTGTGAGATATGGTTGAATTTTGAATATGTTTTTTAAGTGTATGTAACATGATTTTGAGACAGATTGAATGTGGGGAACAAAGGACAGTTCAGAGTCAAGGATGACACCAAGGCAGCGAGCTTGTGGGCGGGGTGGATGGTCGAGGTATCAACAGTGATAGAGAGATCAGGTTGGTAACTGTTATTGGCCGGTGGAAATATAATTAATTCTGTTTTAGAAATATTAAGTTTCAGGTGGCGAGATGACATCCAAGATGAAATGGCAGAAAGACATTCAGTGACACGGACCAATACAGATCGAGATAAATCTGGAGAGCATAGGTAGATTTGAGTATCATCCGCATACAGATGGTACTGAAATCCAAAAGAGCTGATTAGTTTGCCAAGAGAGGTGGTATAGATTGAGAATAGCAGAGGACCTAAGATAGAGCCTTGCGGTACTCCAACTGATAGAGGTTGCGAAGAGGAGGCAGAATCAGAAAAATGAACAGTAAAAAAGCGATCAGATAGGTAGGAAGAAAACCAAGAAAGAGCTGTGCTCTTAAGACCTATGGATTGTAGTGTTTGTATGAGAAGAGAGTGGTCAACAGTGTCAAAAGCAGCAGAGAGATCTAGAAGAATTAGGAGTGAGTTATGGCCTTTAGCCTTGGCAGTGACAAGATCATTTACTACCTTAGTCAGTGCTGTCTCTGTGGAGTGTTGGGAACGAAAGCCGGATTGAAGTGGGTCCAATAAGTTGTGTGAGTTATGAAAATGTGTGAGGCGGGTGTAGACAAGTCTCTCAAGTAGCTTGGAGGGGCATGGGAGCTGGGAGATAGGACGGTAATTTGAGAGAGTACTAGGGTCAGAATTTTGTTTTTTCAGAATGGGAGTAATCACTGTGTGCTTGAACAGTGGTGGAAAGTTGCCAGTAGAGAGAGAGAGATTACAGATTTTAGTTAGGGTTGGGATAAGCACAGGAGACAAAGCTTTACTGATTTGTGAGGGTATAGGATCTAGAGGAGAGGTAATAGAGTAGGAGGATGAGAAGAGTGTAGATACTTCATCTTCGTTTGTGAGATCAAATGAGGAGAATGTGCCAGAGGGTTCAGGTAGGGAATTGAGCAGGTCACTAGCTGAGGAAGAGCCTACTATTTCATTTTGGATCTTATCAATCTTGTCCCTAAAATAGGAAGCAAGATCTTGGCACAGATAGTAGCAGGTGGTTTGGGTGATGGCGGGGTAAGAAGCAGTTTAAATGTATTAAAAAGTCGCTTTGGATTAGAAGCTTGAGCAGAGATTAGAGATTGGAAATATGTTTGTTTGGCAGTGTCCAGAGCAGTACGATAAGAGTTATAGATAGTCTTATATGTGAGGAAGTCACTTGGAGTATTAGACTTTCGTCACTGACGTTCAACTTTACGTGAGAGTTTTTGTAGATGCCTTGTTAAGCTAGAATGCCACGGTTGACGTCTAACTCTACGTGGTGTGTGATGGGTAGCTGGAGCTACTTCATCGAGGGCTTTTTCTAGAATCTGGTTTAGGTGTGATGCAGCAGTCTCAGGAGAAGTGAATGTAGAAATTGGCGAAAGTTGTTGTTTTAGAGAGGTATATAGTTGTTGAAGGTTAATGGCATTAATATTTCTACAGGTTTTGGGTTTAGGTTTGGTTGATTTCAATGATGTTGATGTAATGGAGGAGAGTGTGCAGGTGATAAGGTTATGATCTGAGAGAGGGAAAGGAGCATTAGTGAAATCAGAAACTGAGCATAGTCTGGTGAATACAAGATCAAGACAGTGGCCCTCCTGATGAGTGGAGGAGTCAGTCCATTGGGAGAGGCCAAGAGAGGATGTTAAAGAGAGTAGTTTGGAGGCATGAGGAGATTGTGTACTGTCAATGGGGATATTGAAATCACCCATAAGTGAGATAGTGTGTGCATGTAAGTTTTAATAAAATTTTACCTTCAATGGTGTGTGTGTCTTGTGTTTATTTTAATATTTCTTTTGCTGTGGAACTACAGGTACCAGCGGGCCCGTAATGCCCCACATGCTAGTACTTGTGGTTCTCCAAGTACCAGCATGCAGGGGAGGCTTGCTAGGAACTGTAGTTCCACAGCAAAAGACAATATTTGTAACTCTTTACTTGCACCACACTACATATTCAACATGGCATACTACATAATCAACCCTGCACTGGTTGTGCTTAATATGGGGGACCCCTAAGTTGTTTGTCCCCTGTATTAAGTACCACCAGGACTGGGTCTGCAAATTCCATTGCTGGTAGTTAATTTTGGGGGGAAGGGCATCCCATTTTTTTTTATTTTAACACAAATTTTTTTGAAACATAGCAGAACAGACAGATCTCACTGATATGTCCATGCTTCTGTGTTTATTTTTATCACACAGATGCAGGTATCACAGATCTCCCAGATCCATGCATGCTGAATCTGTCTGCTGCTGCCGGGTCCTGCAGCCCTCGCTGCCGACCAAACTGCCTCCGCTAACACCCGCTACCCCCTCAGTCCCGCCTGTAGCTAATGTCTGCTTCTTGCCCCCGGGTCCCGCCACTGCTACTGCCCACACTGGACCACCATCTTGGTGCACCCAAGTGAGGCCACAGTGAGTACACTTGCTGAAGGCACCTACTGAGGCTGCTCAACGATGTGAAGCTTCCTATCTCTGTAATGGCACAATTATGAAGTAATAGTTTAAAAACTGTATCTTTCTCAATTACCTGAACCCCAAAAGGCCCTACCCTGGAACAAGAGCTACCTAATAAAACAAACTCCAAGTCTAAATTCTCCCCTATCCTGAGTTATGCCTTCCCCAAAATCCTCCATAGAGATCAGCAGAAATGTGGTCCTAACTGAGAGTGTCAGAAAAAACTGACAGTTGGAACTTTAGATTACTCCCAAATCCTAATTTTTTTGCCCTAAAATTTGGCATGCTGCAACGAGAGACAGTTCTACCTGTCTATGCCAAATTTCAGCTTGGTACCTCCAATAGCTTTTGACAGTGTCAGAAAAAACTATTATATTACTCCCAGATCTTCATTTTTTATAGTTTTGCCTTGGAATGTGGTAAGCAGCACTGAGTGACAGTCTTACCTGACTTTGATCAATTTCAGCTCAGTACCTTACATAGCTTTTGAGGTGTAGCCCCTTCTATATGGAGAAATCTGTTTATTTTGAGTCATCCTTAATATAGGGCACAACTATATATATGTAGCTGGTAAGTTCAGATGACCAATGGGAGACTGAGGTGCTGCAAACAAGTAAGTTTTTCATTCCAGAGTTGAAAAGGCATAGTCAGTGTAATGGCTTCTTACCTAAGGCAAACACAGTTGAGAAACAATAGATCCGCTTTCATGAGACAGTAGTTCAAACGCTAAGGCAGACTTCACTCGGTCATATATTTTTGCATCTTCCTTGGAGAGCGCAGTGTATGCAGCTTAGGCCTCCCCTGGTAGCAGAGGGGCAATCCATATGGCCCAGGAATCTTTGGGCAATGCTTGCAAGGTAGCAATCCCTTCAAAAGTGGTAAGAAAGGCCTTCACATAATCTGAGGCTGCATTTTGGGGAGTACTAGAGCAGTTACCACTGCTTGCTGCTGTTTAAAAAAGTCCAAAATTTGTTGCAAAACAGATTCCATTGTGGTCTCTTTAGGATCCCTGACAAAGGACCCACTTTCTCCCACTTCTTACACCACAATGTAGCGGGTATCTTCAGACATATTAACTCAAAGACTCAAGAGCCCATTTTATAACGTGGCATTCTTTTTCTATAATGGAATATATAGTCTCTCATGGGAACAACTTTCTTCTAAGATATACAATAGGGTGCTCAATGCCATCAAACTCCTGATAAACTGCCCCCAAGCCCACATTTGAGACATCTGTGCAACAAAAGGCTTGGTAAAATCTGTGGACTTTAATACCGGGCCTTTACACAAAATATATTTCATTTTGGTGAATGCAGACTGACAGTCGACGAATTTTCAAACGATCTTTTAAGGGAGCCGCTAAGGTAAAAAAATTGAGGCAAAAACCTCCTGTAATAGCCTGCTAAACCAAAGAAAGACCTTAACTCTTTCTTGGTAGTCAGAACTGGGGCACCGGCTAGTGCCTGTACCTTACTCACAAGGGGCTTCAGACACCCACTGCCCAGCACCCTAAGTACTTGGTTTTATTTCTACCTAGAACACATTTCTTTAAGTTAACAGTTAAACCTGCCTCTCTCCTAGACTGAAGAACAGCCCTAAGCCTATTAACATGGGCATTCCAATGCTGACTATATATGACAATATTGTCTAAGTATGCTGCAGCAGAATTCTGATGAGGATTAAGAACCCGGTCCATTGCTCTGTAAAAAGAGGCACCATGCAAGCCAAAAGGTATTGTTTTCCAATGAAAGAGGCCCAATGGAGTAGGAAAAGCAGTTTTCTTCCTAGTCTCTGTCAGCTCATTTACCTTTGTAAGATTAAGGATAGAAATATATCTGTCTGAACCTAACCTATCAAGCAGGTCATTGACTCTTGGCATTGGGTAGGCATCAAATTTGGACACTGCATTGACTTTGCGGAAGTCTATGCAGAATCTTGTAGAGCCATCTGGTTTCAGTACCAAGACAATGTGGCTAGACCAGCCACTAGACAACTCCTCAATTACCCCTAACTTCAAAATTTTTTGTATTTCCTCAATCACTTGTGCTTGTATTTCCCTTGGAAGCCTATAGAGTCTTTGTCGAACTGTTACGTCTGGTGGGGTTACAATGTCATGTAAGACTAAATTGGTCCTCCCTGGTTTATCAGAAAAATCATCTGAGAATTCATTAACAGTATTCCCCAAGGGAGGCTTTAGCTTGTCTGAATTGAAAAGTTCAAGGGGAGGAGAGACCCCATCAGACTGTCTGTGGACCAAGGCCCTGATTCAGAACCTGCTTTTTTTTGTCCGGCCTCCAGGCCGATCTCTAAGCTGTTGGTGACCACCCACAGCTTTTGCGAGTTGCCAGGTGATGGTCGCGATGGTCGCGACCATCTCAACCATTGGGCTTGTGACGAGACCCTTGTGGTAGGGTCTCGTCTACTGCAAGCCCCAGTGAGCTTGTAGCTCTAATAGAGCCGGAAGCTCACTACTGACATCACCAGTGATGTCAGGGCTGCCCTCAAACGGCAGCGTTCCTTCAGGAATACCTCCATTTGGCCAGCCACCCCCTCTCCCCATCTACAAAACAGGGTGAGCTGGGAATCAACATCGACAGCCGCCCTGTTTTGCTTCGAGCCCCGGAGTGAGTGATTTCTTGCTCGCTCCGGGGTGAGTGCACGTGCAGTGCGCACGCCATGCATGTGCACTGCCCGGCCATTGACCCACTTGCGAGCGCATAGCACTTGCGAGTGGGTCTGAAACAGGCCCCAAGGTCACTATGGCCATTAACATGGTCTACAAAAAACACCTCTTGATCCTTCCATGTTTTTAACAGGTTAACATGGCAAATCTGCCTACCTCTATTGAAGTCAGGTTGAGAGACTTCATACTTTACTAATTTACTTCCCTGAGTAGGTAACAACAAAAGGACTTTATCCCCAGATGAAAAAACTCGAGTTCGGGCATTATGATTATAGAGAAGTTTTCCTGGGCCAATTGTCCTAGTAGGTCTATGCGATCATACATCTGGGCCACATATTGAAGGATGCTTTCACCCTCTATTGGTTGTTCATCTCATGCTTCCTACAGAAGGTTGAGAACACCCCATGACTTCCTCCCATGAAGAAGCTCAAAAAGGGCAAAGCCAATAGAAGCCTGGAGCACTTATCTGATTGCAAATAACAAATAGGGTAGAAGCCAATTTCACCTTTTTTTGTCTACATAAACTTCTTTAACATAAACTTTAGTGTACGGTTGAAGCTTTTGACTAAGCCATATGTTTGGGGAAGATATACTTAGGTTCTAGCATATTTAATTTTTAACAACTTTAACACCCCCTATATTAATTTGGACATAAAGTTTGTCCCTTGATTGGTAAGAATTTCTTTAGGTAATCCAACCCTGGAAAACAGATCTAATAACTTAGTTGCTACCTGTTTGGCTGTAGCAATCCTCAAGGGAAATACCTCCGGATAACGGATGGCATAGTCAACCACAACTAAAATTAATTTATAGCCTTTAAATGGTGGTTCAATCGGACCCACTAAATCAACTCCTATTTTTTCAAAGGGGACACCTACAATTGGGAGATGGATCAGTGGGGCAGGAGATGGTCGGTATACTGTTGTCTTTTGACACTCTGAACAAGCGGAACAGAACCGTGAGACCTCAGAATAACACCTAGCCAATAGAATCGGGAGCTTATTCCACCGTGTTAACAAATCTCAAATGACCATCCCAAGGAACTGCATGGGCTAAAACTAGAATCTTGTTTCTGAAAGGGCCTGGGACCACCAACTGTCATATCACCTCTCCTGTTTGTTTGCACTTGTCTAGTCGATATATAATTTCTTTAAACAACACAAAATTTGGATATTTTACTTCTGTTACATGTGACAAGAGGACCCCATCCACTGAAAGAACCTTTGCAAAGGCCCTTTTTAAAGCAGGATTTTCCTGTTGGGCCTTTCTTATATCAGGTTGAGGCATAAGGGGAAGTGGTAATACCTCTTCATTAAAATTAATTAATTGAACCTCAGCATTATTCCCGAGCTACAAGGATTAGGCAGGCTGCTAGACACCTCAGTGTTCCTAGACCTCTCAGGACATCAGCATGCATAGGCACATTAGTAACAACAGGTACATCCAAATTATCATATACATTGACATGAACAGGAACCTCAGCATACATTGTGAGCAGTAGCATTATGGGAAAAGACCTTTTTTCCCAACAAAACATCATGAGCAAGCCAGTCTCTGTGATCCCTTCTCCTTTGTTTCTTAGATTTAGGAGCCTTTACCCGAGACAGAAACAAATCAGGGGAGAAGGGAAATATCTGTCCAAGAGCTGCTGCACGCAGCAGTTCCTATGGCAGGCCAAGAGCCCGGAAGTGAGGCCAGTCATGACCTGTTAGCACAGGGGCTGTTAACCAAGGACACACACATGTAGTTTGGCTGTTTGTTGACATCGTAATCATTCAGTCATTCACCATCCTGTAGGTGCCCACACTGAGCAATATGTCGTTCAGTGCAGGCACCCTCCCTCATCCCAGAACATGGCGAATCTGTCATTATCGGCAGATTGACGAGCATGTCCAGACGATGGTTGATGTCGGAAACAACTAGCAGGAGCGCGCATCGCTCATCGTTTCCAACATTACACTGCCCATTTTATGCATGATTAATGATCGATTAAATGATTACGATGTCGTATTCGTTCAATCGCTCTGTTTAATCGGCAAGTGGATATGCTGCTTTAGCTGGTCTAAAGTAAGGTTAAGGTGTGGTTCTGCCCTGGCTACAGGAGGTTAACCCTTTCCTCAGAATGTGAGAGAGACCCACTCTGTCACTATATATATATATATATATATATATATATAAAATCAAACAGATACACATGCATAAACAGCATTATATAAACTACATGACGAATATTTTTTTTACATCAATGTATTTTTATCATGA